>OMLB01018428.1:0-22946 GCA_900302555.1 Myripristis jacobus | reverse complement strand
AAGAGATGAATGTGACAGACTGAGACGAGGTGGGGGGGGGGCAAGTTGTTTGAGCTGTGAAATCGAAGAGGATCAAAGTGTCAGTGTGTCATAAATAAACCGGTCCCTTCCTGTGGATAGGTGGAGCGGACGTTGTATTTCTCAGCCTCTAACAGCACTGCGACAGCTCTGAGAGCATCAGGAACACTATACAGCCAACTCTTTCTCCGCTCACTTTGTATATGTGTGTGTGTGTGTGTGTGTGTGTGTGTGTGTGTGTGTGTGTGTGTGTGTGTGTGTGTGTGTGTGTGTGTGTGTGTGTGTGTGTGCAGCTGTCCAGCATGTAGTGAGAGTCTATGATTCATTTTCCAGATCCACATTCTCCAAGACAGCCAAGGGATTCAAACCAGCCACCAGTTTGTCACAAGCCAGCTTCCACAGACACATTTGCACGCATGAATAACACATGAGGATCCAAAATCCAAAATGTGATGTGTAAAGACGTAGAAATCACCACAACTTCTCACACTATGATCCAAAATCCATCTCTAACGTGACAAGAGTCCAATCCCAGTTTTTAAAGTGGAGACCCCCAGGGCTCCTTGAGGGGCCTCCAGGAGTTCCTCAGCAAGATGAGGAATTATTTAAATTCACTATAATTTAATTACCTAAAAATCATTATGAAACAAAAGGGAAAAGGTGTGAGTAATTATTTTAACATTAGGTTTTAATCTCACCGCTCTGAATGAATCAAGTATGACATCTAAATTTAATACTTAACACAAACCAAATTATCTTTTCATATCAGGGTCTGCAGGGAAAAATGACCTCTGTAATTGGTCTCCGTGGCTTTTAATGAAAGTCAACTTGGTAGTCCAGCACAAGAAAAAACCCTGAGTTCCCCTGCTTTAAACACACCTCTATTTTTATCTCTCCCCCACTTTTCAAACCTGAGTGAACAAAAGTGCAGCATGACTAAACTAGCTCAGCAGGAACTCAACGTTGCACCAAGTCAGTTTTCAGAAACCGCCAGAGGGAAAAACCAGTCACTCCACCACAGCTCTCTGTTCATCACATCACTGCTCAGCGCTCTCCCCTCAGCCAGTCAGCTTGTGACGTTGAAATCTAGGCCAGCAGTTCCCAAAGTTGGGATCGGGGACCCACGGGGGTCCCCAGGAAAAGCAGCAACAGCTCAAACTTTACTATTACTTCACTAACTACAGGTTAACAAAACTAAAGAACGTTAAGGACAACTGTTGTGACCAGAGAAGTCACATAATTCCATAATTTATGTTAAATAATGTAAATATAGGGTGTGGCCAATTTGGGTGGGGGTCAATGAACATGCTATTAACATGAGAGTGGTGTAGTATAGGAAAAAGTGTAGGAAAAAGTCCATAGACTGATCGATTAAAATATATGCTGCTATCTATCAGTCTTTCAATGTACCTGGGCAAAAACATACCACACTAATCTTACAATCATCATATATAATCATCTGATAATGTGTTTGTGATATTTACTGATGAGTTTATGGCAGCCTTATTGTACTTGTACTACTTAGTGTAATTTTATCATTTATGGTATCACTGTCTTTCATTTCCCCATAATATTCCTATTAGGACTTGCAGTTTTGCTGTGATATTTGCATCTAAAATGTATGAGGGTATTATTACAGTAACTTTTATTTTTTATTGCTTTGGCTGCAGTACATATTTTAGATCTATATATCTTACTGTCTGTCTGTCTGTCTGTCTGCCTGTCTGCCTTGTGTGCTAATAAACAAAGTGACAGAGGTTCTCTCAACACTAGCTGGCCCCAACGGTTCAACAAGTGAAATGAATGAAGCATGGGTTGCACCTCTCATATTAATGTTGTATCTTACATTTGCCGGTCAAAGCTGGGCATTTCATCAGTCTCATGGAAGCAGACCTCTCCAGCTTCTTTGCGCTTGGACTTGTTCCTTCTCAGCTTGAAGGACAGCACCTTCTTGGCCTTCTTCTCTTTCGGGGAGGTGGGTAAATCCTCCCCGGGCGGCGGGGCGTGCTCCCCGGGGCTCGTCGGTAAGGTGGCCGACTTGCCCCAGGGGCTCCTCGTTGCTCCATCTCCCAGAGAGGCACGTCGCTTCTGCTCCTTGTTCTCCTTGTCCGGGGACTTGACTTTAAAAAAGTTTTTGACTTTCAGCGAGCTGGACTTGCTCATTGTGTCTTAATGCCAAAAACAAACTACTCCTAAACAAGAACCCGCAACACGGCGCTACGAGGACAGCAGCCCTGCTTTTAAGCCGCTGTGGGAGTGATTCATGACAACCAGCCGAGCGGGTCGGCTCGCCTCCGCCAGCTGCGCACCTCAGGTGAGGCACCAGGTGCAGCAGCGTCAAGTCCCTCAGACGGGTTGAGAAAAAAGCAAACCATTTCCGGTCACAACTTTGAAAATAAAACAGCAGCCCTGTCCACATGCGATTCAACTGTCTGCGCGCCACAAAAGTTAAAGTAAAGAAAGCATGAAAGTCGGAATCTGTAAATAATCAATACACAGAGAATAAAGTCTGGCAAGCCATGCAGCTTAGGCGGCAATGCAAGATGTGTTGCCAAAAACAAACGCCTACATTTCAGTGCAGCTACACAGCTTCATAGCAATGCAATGCTGTGCTAGTGGACAAAAAAAAAACGAGCTTTGTTTTAGCTCCTGAAGGCAACAGGGGCTGCAGGCGAGATGACCCACAGAGCAGGATGGTAAAATACCCTGAAACAGAGGAAGAAACAGGTTAAAATCAACTCTAGAAGGCATGTTCACCCACTTGTTCACATATTTTTTGGTTGTTATTATTATTATTGTTATTGCTATTGTTATTATTACTATTTTGTTGTTGTTGGTATTGTTGTTGTTGGTATTGTTGTTTCTGCTGCTGTTGCTGCTGTTGTTATCTTGCCTTAGGTCTAGATGCCTGTTAGTACATGCTGTGAATTATGTTTTCTTGTCATACTTTAATTTTGAAGGAGAAAGCACTCCACTTCCTGTCTTATTCTCGCTGTGCCTGGGAGCTTCACACGGAGCTGCTCAGGCTGCAGACAGCCGCACCTCTGGAGATCATAGCTGCATGTATCTGTGTGTGGGACGGGGCTGGAGGGGCGTGGCATATTTCACGCGTTTTTATGTGATGTTGTTATAATGGGAATTATGAGGCTTGGATAGTGTGTGTCAGTAAACTTGATGATAGTGCATTAATATTGTTTTAACATTCATTTAGTTTTAGTCACTCTCCTCACTTCTTGCTGGTGTTGATTAAAGAGATGTAAAAAAAGAAAAAAGAAAAAAAAGTTGGATAAACTGTCAACACCAATTTAGTGATCATCACAGGAGCACCAACCACCACTATAACCATGAAAAAAATCTATTTTCAAAATTAAACCTATATTCTTGCCGTTGACATTGGCTCTCTGCTGTGGTGCACGTGATGAATCTCTCACTTGACTGTTTATTTTTTGGTTGGAGCCGACTTTATGTGAGCTGAACCTCCATGTTGGATGTCAAGAGGAGCCTCCATCCTGTCAGTCAACCACAGAGTCCATAGGATGAAGCTGACACACACACATGCTGCAGCTGATGAGATGACAGCGCCATCTGCTGGCCATCTGAGGAGACGCAGAGCTCTGCCTTCATCAATGTAAGACATGAGAAACTTCACTCATATCAAAACGAAAGGAAAAGTCACTTGTCTTGGTTTCTTGGTTTGCCAGTGAAAAAGTTAAGGCCACGGTTAGCGCAAGAATTTTATTTGACACATTAAAAATCATTTAATTGAACTTATAAATGTATTCAAACAGACAAAATAAGACTAAAGGAAATTGTAGGCAAGTAAAAAGAGCAAAACATGGGGGTATCACAGAGACACTAAAACGAATAGAAAGAAAAAAGAGCGTCTCCGATAGCATTTCAAAATGAATCTGACACAGATAACATCTACTAAATTTCAGAAAAAAAAATCAAAGATGAAATCAGAACAAAGACAAAATGTGGGATGTGTGTGTGTGTGTGTTCAAAGAGAAAGAGAAGACGAGGGAGGAACAGAGAAAGGCATAAAGGCCTAAGTCTTTTGTTATTCGTGGTAACAAACAAACGATCAGACACACAGCCCCTGAAAGTCTCTGTTTGAAATGTCTGAGAAATGCAGTGAGAAGGAAACTTGTTGTCAGAGACTGTCTGTGTTTGTGATGCAGAGCTGACAGTGAGGGACGGAGTCTGGGAAGCTGCAGCTGAAACACAAAACACAGAAAGTATGATTTCTATACTTCATACAGCAAAGGAAGAAACTCTGGTTGAAGTGTGCATGAATCAGTTAAAAAAAATGACAGATATTTTGATGAAAATGAGCAACATGTTTAGCTGATGAAAGTATGAAAGAGTGAAAACAAGGGCTTTGTTTTCAGTGAAGTGTGAAAGCGTTGTCTGAATTTTTTTTTTAAATTACAGCTAATTAAAGAGCTATCTATGACAACTTTTGAAAGCAGACATAAATCTTTCAAACCTTTGAAAAGTTGCAATTCTTTTAAACTTCCACAAATATTTAAAGAAATAACAAATACATAAATAAAAGTAAGAAAAAGTAATTAATAATAATAAAAAAAAGACTTCTGATTATTTGATGAAATTTGGTGGTTTCTTCTTTTAACTTTATTTATTTATGTATGTATGTATTTATTTATTTTAAGAAAAACAGAACATGCAGAAAACTGGTGGTTACAAGAAATAAGGAAGACTGAAATTAGATCCATGTTATCTTGAAACGCCTGTGCCAAGCTTTGTCAAGGTAACTGGCAAACATGAATAACATTTCAATTTATCAGATCAAACACTGGATTCCTGATATGAATAAACAAATAAACTTTACTGGATGACAAGTGACTTCATCTTTCTATTGTAAACTTTAGAAATAGATTTTTTTTCTCCCTGCTCAGACATGGAACAGGGACGGAGCAGCCACAGTGAGGATCATTTTCAATCCCAGACAAATTCATGTGACCACAAAATACATATCAGATAAAGATGAGTCAGATAATGAGTGTGACTGTAAACAGGCTGGCAGTAGATTCAGCCTGAGATGAAAAGGAGGAAGACCATTTAAAAGGAGTGTATGACAACCACAAAGTCTGTGAACTTTTTTTTTTTTTTTTAACAGTGGTTGTGACATAAAAGCTCCGCTCTGCACCCTGGGCTGTCACACCTCTACAGCAGCTCGGGAGGAACTGAGCAGGTGATACCCAACACTCATATTTGGCAGTGTTTTGTCTTTTTTCTTTCTTTAAGATCTTTTCTACCCTGAGGGCAAAGCAAACCACTATTTGAGTGAGACGTGCTGCTCTGAAGGTATGCTCTGAGCAGATAGTCCCTCATAAGCAGCTCAGTTTTTGAATTCTTTACTGGATTTCAGCCTGATTGGTAAGTGCTCAATTTTTAATGAATTTTGATGCATCTGGATGTAATAATCATTTGGTAGAATGTTATGGATCTTGCGAAATTGCTGTGTATGAATGCATTTAAATCTTTTCTGGCAGTGACTCATTTCACAGCAAGACAACAGGTAAAAAACAACAACAAAGGGACACCAAAGCACATGGTTATATTTTTTATTCGAGGCAAGAACCTTACATCTGGTAAAAATTAAATTCGAGTGCCCCGGTGTCCCTTTGGGTTTTTTGACCCGTTGTCTTGCCACATGATGACTTGGGCCCGGTGCAGCGTCTGTCTGCCTCCTCATTCTATCACACAGCCAACAAGACGCACAGGAAACACGGTGCTGCCGGTGCTGATAAACTCTGAAAATTTGAGGTTCTCCCCATATAATTTTATCCGAACACAGACACTGTGCAGGAGGCAGTTTCCACCCAAGCTCATGCCCATTTCTGTTTCTTCCCCATCAGGTATTTTCAAAACCCAATACTTCCCTCAGTGCAGAGTTAGATATTAAACTACTACATCGGCACATTAAGCACATTCTTCCTAATGACAGGTGAGAAGTGAAACTACCTCTAACAAACAAAAGAGATTTGATCAAATTCTCATGTTGCCGAAATCAGAAAGCCTCAGTTCGTTCCTGAAAATGGCCGGAAGTGTTTTTGAACGTTCACACATGTATTATGTTCCCTGCTTGCTTCTGTGATGCACTGATCAGAAATCAGAATCATGTATTTATTATCGACAAATAAATGCTGCAGGATTTTTTCCATGCACTTTTAATGTCACGGTTTCCAGCGTAACGAAACCGCAAAAAGAGAAAAAACCTTTTTCCTTTCATGCAGGAAAACAGTTATCAGTTGTATCATCTTGGTCTACTTAGTTGTTGTTGTGTGACCTTGTTGCAGTTGCTGTTCCCCAGTGTACATCTCACATGAGCTGCTCACTTTGAAACAGTGGAGACAGGCCTGCTGATAAGAATCAGCTAAATCAGCTCCACAGATCAAACAAACAGAGATCAACCACCTACAACATACCTATGTGTGCCTTCTTGTGCTTGCTAAGTAGGACTGAAAATGGGTCAGCCTTAACCAGCAAAAGAATTGAACTTTGCACCAAAACAGTTTTTCCTCTGCGCAGACAAAAAGTCCGCTGTTTTGTCGACGAGATCATACATTTTGTGGTTTCTGTGTTTCGTGCCATGTCTTGTAAAACTATATTTCTCTGCACCTACTTTTTGTGACACACTGGTATTATTCCTGTTCCTCTCAGACAGTTTTCATTGCAAATATCTACTATACAGTGTTAACGATAGTCTTTTTTTCCTCTACAGATTTTGAAAATGACTACGGAGATTCCAGACTACGATTACAGTGCAGAGACGGACTTATATCCATCTGAGGAGCCCGGGCCTTGCAACCTTGACCTTGACCCTTTGGAAAATGTCACACAAACTTACATCCATTCCATCATCTGCGCTTTTGGCCTGATTGGCAACTTGCTTGTGATCGTCACCTACATTTTCTATAAGAGGACCAAGACGATGACGGACGTCTTTCTCTTCAACGTGGCTCTGGCCGACCTGCTCTTTGTGGTGGCCCTGCCGCTCATCATATACAACGAGCAGCACAGTTGGGCAATGGGTTCTGCGTCATGCAAGATCCTACAGGGCGTCTACAGCATCAACCTGTACAGCGGCATGCTCCTGCTGGCGTGCATTAGTGGTGACCGCTACATTGCCATAGTCCTGGCCAGACGCTTCTTCGGCGCTCACTCGAACACCCTGATCTACAGCCGCCTTGTCTGCTCAGTTGTTTGGATGTTCGCGGTGGCTTTATCCCTCCCCACAGTCATCTACACGGAACGGTTTGAAGAACAAAACCTGGGTGTCCAGATTGTGACATGTCAGCTGCGTATCAATCACAATGAGTCAGTGAAGGTGATGAAGGTGCTGGTGCCCACGCTTCAAGTGGCCATGGGCTTCCTCTTGCCTCTTTTGGTTATGGTGTTTTGCTACTCCAAAATCATCTGTACCTTGCTGAGAACCCAGAGCAGCCAAAGGCACAAGGCGGTCCGTGTGGTTTTGGCGGTGGTCGTGGTCTTCATCATTTGCCACCTTCCCTACAACACGGCTTTGCTGGCCCACACTCTGGCCCTGTTCAAGGAGCGAGGTTGTGAGGCAGAGAGGGTGAGACTCAAAGTCCTGGCTGTTACCAGGAGCGTTGCCTACCTCCACTGCTGCCTTAATCCCATCCTCTACGCCTTCATCGGGGTCAGATTCAGGAGCCACTTTCAGCAAATCCTGCAAGACCTGTGGTGCCTCAGCAAGAAGTACATCTACTCTGGTCGCTCCTCACGCGGGACATCTGATCTTTCCATCTCCGGTCAAAAGGCTACGAACGGCTTCAACATCAGTCAGCCACATTCATCGTTCAGTGCATGATACTCCGGTGGTTACCAGTCACTGAAAGGGAATAGATGGGCAGTGGTGGTGACACACCAACCTCTGATTTTATTCTGGCGCATGCCCAAACAATCAAGTGTGTAAAAAGTGTCAAAGTATTGATGTTACGTTCGTCAATGATCCGATTCTTTTGAATGAACGATGGGAACCCAGCTGTAGGTGAAAGCTGTTCCTTTTATTGCTGAGCCAAAAATTTCACTGCCTGCCCTAATCCACTGCCCTTTACAGAAAGTGACTGAAAACAATCACAAGGACCACCCGGATTCCAGGAAGACCTGCCCCTAGTCTGCCTCTGATTGGCTAACATTAACCCTAACCCTAACCCCACCCCAACTGTAATCAACTTAACCCAACGAAGGCAGCTAGTGGCAGTAGGTGGGGTGGCCAGGCAGACTCAAAAAAAAAGAGGGCCAAATTCAAAAATGGCAGCACTTTGATGCACTTCAGCAATAAAGGCAATGATAAAGTGGAGTGCTATATCTGCAAAAATATTATTTAATGTCCTCCCATCATTCGAAAGAGCCGGTCGTTCAAAAAGATCGGAGCCATAAGAGCCGCTTCCCTTCAAAAAGCCATAACTCCCATCACTGTGTCAAAGTGTCCCACTCATGTACAGTTACAGTTTTTACTTTAGTAGAGGTAAAATGACTGGTGTAAAAATTAACTTCAGTGAAAATGAAAAGTTGCTTGTTTAAAATGTCATTTAGTGATATCATTTCATGCTTCTGAGAGACATAAAATTGCAATTTCCTTTGCAAAGCCCTGCTTTTTTTTTTTTTATATGAGTCCACTTGGGCTTACATTTAATGTGATGCACTGTCAATACAAAAAGGGGAAAAACAGCACGCTGTGTTCTGTTTACAAGAATGACTATTGAATTATCATTTCCTTTCAGCTGTATTTCTCCAAATGTGAGGGCAGTGTACTTTGTTTCCGCGTAATCAAATGCCCTTATCTCTCCTTAAGCTTTTTCTTTGTCAAACAGCAGCTACTCTCAAACTATGAGAGCAAATTATATCCCCTTTGTGTTATACAGTCAATATGTTTTGTATTTTCTTGTTCAGTTTTTATTATTCTTTGTCAGCATTCAATTAACAGCGTTCTTTGTGAATTCTGTGTAAATAAAGAAGAGTCGAGATGTGTGTTTTCTTTATAACAGAAGTAGCCTAGTAGTGACTCGTTCAGATCTGACTGTTCTTTGTCAAAAACAATAAATATGGTTGTTTTAATCTGCTGTACATGTTGAATATTTATGGACAGACCCTGATAAGACAGAGATTACAAAACATGGCAGGCAGGCCTCGTGCTTGACAGACAGCGTTATTTGTGGTCAGGCACCTTCACTTGAAATATAGTAGTCAGTGAGTGAAAATACGGTGCAAATTCACTCCCTATCTGCTGTCTTTGAAACTCACGAGAGCACACCCCCTATATTTATAAATGTAACAGGCTTCCTGTCTCTGTTGTTTCCCCTTGGCCTTTGTTCCCTCTGCGACAGTGGGCACATAAGCTTGAGCTGTAGATGGTTTAGCATACTCTGTTCTTTTCTCAAAATATACTTTTTATGATGTCCATGACCTTTTCATAACTGTTTGGCTACAGTGTCTCTGGTAGTATTTGTTATATTAAGATGTATGTGGCCCCTTGCATTAACCTGCAGTTTGTTATGTGTCTCCCAGATCACTGATCTCAAGCAGCCCTTCATCTGAAACTCCATGCACAGTCTCACACACAGCTTTGTAAAGATGCATTTCCCTGTTTCCTTATCATCGGTACATTTTCAGCTCATTGAGATGCTGTGGGAAAAGGCCTTTTGTTGATGTCCACATGCCAGTAAATGGCAGCATCTGCTCTGCTTACTCATTACCCTCAGTATGGAGACTGAAACAACACACAGTTTGAAATAATGTCCATGTACTGAATGCAAAGTTTATTTAAAAGCTTGTTGTTGTTGTTGTTGTTGTTGTTTTTTATATATATATATATATATAGGCATTTTTATACAACAATCTGTGCTATTTAATAATTCAAAAAGTATTCAGGGAATTTCCACTGTTCAAACTTTCAACCTGAGAAAAGGAAGAAAAAAACCGATGATGTGTAGGGAAAATGGTTTTCAGTCGGTAATATTAAGTTTAGGCTGTTGGGTTAAAACATGGCAAAGATTTCACAATAATAAAAATTCCCAAAAAGGCAATACCATCCATTTGAAGAATTCACTTGTTATTTCTCCCCAGGACAGTCAAGTCAAGGTTTGCGAGTGCCTGTTCAGGAGGGATCATGAAGCAATTTTTAGACCATAAAAATAGTTCACATATGGTTAACAAGTTTGTGTGCTTACAAGGACCTTCCCTCTGATTCTGACGTGTCTTGAGCATCAAAGGTGAAGCCTGAATTTTACCATCGAATGAACACCACCGACCCTGCTGGACTGGTGAGGGCAGTAGAGAGTCAGAGCCACTTTGCTGTAAAAGTGCTTAGTGCAAAGAGATTTGTGTTAAATTTGTGGAATTTCTTTAAATTTGTTTTATCCTTTGGATGTGAAATCAACAGACAATGACAGTGGCGCCGACTTTGTGGAGCCATAAGATGAAGTTTATATTCTAGCATTGCAAATAGTGCCAGAATGTCACATCCCAATTTAAAACTGTTGTATGCAACCCACCTGCCAAAGACAGAATACTCCAACATGTTATCTTCATACATACATAATCAATTGTATCAAAGTATGATAATTCTTGTAAATGTGTAGGCAAATGAGGCAGTGTTGATGTTGATGTAAAGATTTTAAATGAACTACTATATTCTGAAACAACCTGAGAATCTTAAAGTAATGCCCTTTTTTCTGAGACCTTCACCTCTGTACATTCACTACTTTCCTGTTAGCTTAGCATAAAGACTTGAAGTCTATGGTAGTCATTAGCCTAGCTTCACCAAAGGGAAAAAATAAACCTTTCAGCAACTTCAAAGCTGTCTTAGTTACAGAGTGTATCATATGTAACTGAAAAACATGTCTTTGATTTTTTCTATCACAGTGAACTGTGCACTGCTGAAGGTACAGGCAGATCTGATGCAAATTGTTTGTTTGTTTTTGCTTTTTTTATTCCAAGATGTGAATTTCAAATACAAATAAAAAAGGAAAAAATTGGTAAAAACAAACAAACAAACAAACAAACAAACAAACAAAAACAACTGAAACTTGAAAATAATTAAAACTAATACTGACTGAAAAATTCTGTTTAAATGTTTAACTATTTTGTTAAAAATCTACTCACACGAATATAAAAAACTTCTAGGCTAGTTTCTGCAATACAATCATCATTAGACTCTAATGAAAGGTATACATTTTACAAAGTCACAGTCACACAATTCAAGGTTTCTTAGGACACTGAGGCACTTAAATGATAAAGGAGCTCATAAATGTTCTGCCCCAAGACGCGATGAAAACTAGTGACTCAGCAGACATCGTCTATTTGGAGAAGAGCATTGCTTTTCTCTTGTGGTACATGGGGCTGAGGGTGAAGATGGCGTCCGTGAGGAAGGTGGGCAGGTAAGGAAATGCATAGAAGAAGAACATGTCCAGCTTGGACACGAGCAGATATCTGTATTTAGGGTGGGAGGAGGTGATGGCGTGCACCATCGCGTCAGTGACCATCTCGGTATTTGTGAAGCCAGAATTGCAGGTTGTCATGAAGTACTTGCTGGCCAGATCGATGTACTGTCTGTTAAACATTTGTTTGCGCTCATCGCTCAGTCTCTCCCAGATGTCTGATCCAGTTTTCCTCCTCAGGATTTTTGTAGCTGGGCCAAAGTTGCCTGGCTGGATGATGCTGACCTGAAATTGCAGAAGTGCAGAGAAGATAAAGTACAACCACTGCTGTTTTATCATTATCATTATCATTGTCATTATGTAAACCTAATCAGAGTTCAGAATCACCTTGACCCCGAAACTGGCCATTTCAACTCTTAAGCAATCTGCAAACGCCTCCATTCCTCTTTTGGAAACACTGTAGGCTCCCATGTTGAGGCAGTTGAAGAAGGACAAGATGCTTGACACATACACCATCCGGCCTGCAACATATGAGGATTACAAATAAAACACTGAGATGTAGTGATAACAGCTGGTGAAAAAAACATGAAGTCAAAAAACTACATTTATCCAGGCTGATGTGACTAATCAAGGCATACGCTGATTGAAAGGTGTGTTCACACTTTCTCACAACTCATTTACTGGACAGAATTTCGGTAACATGTCACCACGCCAGGTTTGACCTTGCGCCTTAAAGTTAAAAGCTCCATTAGGAAAACAAGTCGGTGGCTCCAAATGGCAGTGAGAGTGAAATATTTTGAAATTAAAGGTGCACTATGTGAAACTGCCAAGGGTCAGCTGAAGTGAGAACTGACAAAAATGTAGAATCAGCACATAATTTGATGGTTGACTCTATATGGCTGTCATTATCAGCCTCACACTGATTGATTATGTGCTAATTATAAAGGGTCCTCACTTCAGCTGAGCCCTGGCAATTTTGCATAGTGGCCCTTTAAAGATGTTAACGCTCAGAAATCAGGAAATGTCAAAACAAAAGATATGAAAGAGGCAAAGGATCTGAGTTTGACTGGCCACTACCTGTGCAGATTTCCAGCCATTGTCCATCCCAGACAACAGAATTACATTTGGGCAAATACGCTGAATCTACTTTGTGATTTGGACTGATGAAACGGGTGTAAATCTTGGTTGATGCAGCTTTAACCAAAGTAGGTAATCGACAGGGCCGGCTTTTGGCATAGGCGGTAAAGGCAATTGCCTAGGGCGCCATCTGCTGGAGGGGCGCTGCTAGCGGCCAGAGGGGCGCCAGCAGCGGGATTGTTGACCGGCGCGAGGCATGGAAAGGTGCAAGGCAGTAATTTTGTCTAGAGCGCCAACATAGGTAGAGCCAGCACTGGTAATAGAAATGTATTTACTGGCTTACCTTTTGAGGCACGGACCATAGGTAGAAATGCAATGGAGGTCCTGATACAGCCAAATAAGTTGACATCAACCATTTTTTGAAAATCATCAGTGGTGCTCCATTCAATCTCTGCCCAGTCAGTGATACCGGCATTGTTCACGACTGCCCAGAGCCCTGAAAGACAACAGGTTGTACAGATAAAGAAACTTTGGATAGTAAAACCACTAGATAACCTATGTTGCAATCTGCTTGCAAGTTTAGCACAAGGATATACCTTTCTCTGGAAGATTGGCTTGGACCACCTTCTTTGCTTTTTGCACATCCTCATCGCTGGTCACGTCTAGTTTTAGTAACTTCAGATTACTGGAGCAGTCCGTCTTCAAGCTCTGCGCCCCGTGGCCTTCAGGAAAGAGACACCCGGCAAAGACCATAAACCCCCTGGAGTCCAGGTGCTTGGCCAGGTGGTGTCCAAACCCGCTGTCGCAGCCGGTTATCAACACAGCACGCCCTTTCAGCTCCTTGGGGTTCTGGCAGCGGGAAACAATTCGAGTAATGGCCACGAGAGAAATGATAAGGACAGAGGGGAGACCAAAGAGGAGGAGAGAGGCTGCAGCTAGGGCCATCCTGAAGAGAGGGACTCCTGGGTTTCTCTAGTCCGTGTCCTTCAGCTGCAAGACTTTTTATCTGAAAGACAAGAGGATTTTTTTCAGTCAGGATGCTGCCTGCCTCCCCCTGCCTTGTCTAACCGTGGTTAATGATTGAATGAAATAAATTAGTGTGATTAGGTCCATGACCGTGTCAACTCTGTGTTTGAACTTTGTGTTATTTTATGATCTGGAGCCAGTCTGGAGATTACCAGAGATAAAGGAAGCTGTAATCTGGTAAAACAAACTTTTACTTTTTTGTTACAAAAACACATACACACTCATGCATGAGTATATGTCTGCATGTGTACATGTGTTTGGGTGTGGCTGCAGTAACTTTATACCAATACCCAACAGGGAAGTGAAAATATCACTGTTTGTATCCTATGTTGAAATTTAAACCCTAACCCTGAAACTAAACTAAAGCCGAACCCAAGCTGTACAAACATGATGCATTTCACCATAAGGTAGGACCGGTCTGGTACATAGTAAAGTATTTGTGATCATTAGCAAGTCAGCATAAAAAAGAGAAAACTGAGGAGAATGTCCTTACCTCTGTGGAAAGGAGGTGACCTAATATCATTATTATTAATTTTACTACCACTGGATGTCCTCAGTAAGCTTTGTGTAATTTTGTTTTACTTGATCTAGACAAGGCTCTCCATTCCCCTCTCACTATTTTATATAATTTTGCAAAGTGGACAAACTTGTATTTGCTGATGACCGGTACCCCGCCTGCTCTACGTTCTGCCACCGCATTCTCCAACACCCGTAGAATCCACACAGTCGAGAGCTAAATATACTGCCACGGCGATAGGCACTGTGCCAGCCGCTATCTAACGTGAGTGAGTCCAGCAGGCTCCCAGCAGCTATCTGGTTAAATAAGGAGCCCTGCATTACCTGCATGGCCATCTGACTGAAAGGCAACAAAAACAGAAAGCGAAAGTTTCCCAGAAATGTTCAAGACAGTGATAGAGGGTAAGGGAGGCAACAAAAGGCTGGGAGGGTCAAGACAACGGGAAAAACAACGGAGGAGCTGTTATGTGAGGAGGAAATATGAGGAAGCATTTCCCCGGTCAATCAGCTGCTACATGGTAACAGATGTAGTCCTGTATTTCTGAATTTGATATCCTTGCCATGGTATGGAGAGATAAAGCTGCAGAGGATGCCTGCTGTTTTACGTACCAGCTGACTGGGAAGTGTGAGGGATGGAGGGGAGAGCAACAGCTTTCACAAATCAGAATTAAACCCACAGCATCATCAAATGCAACGTGCAGAATCACACAGCGCCACAAATAACTTGTTAAAGCAGCTACAAGCCCCGTTAGAGTTTTGTTAACATCTGCTACACCCATTACAGTCACACTACTTAACAAACAGGGGGATGAAGAAACGCATGTTCCACTTGAACTGGCTGACTGATGTTGTTTGTAAAGCCACGTGAGGATTGTATCTCCAACGGCTCTGCATGGAGTTGCAATTCACAAGGCACAAAGTGCATGGGAGTGAAAAGGGCATGCTCTATCTTCTCCATGATAGAGCATCATTTTCAGTGGGAGTGGAAGTACCTTTCACCTTTCTGCATGCGTGTAACCTTTACTTACCCTCTGTTTATCAGGACTGCTGAGCGTGATTGCTTTTTTACAGCAACAATTGAGAGCAGTGCAGCAATCTTCACATTAGATACTGGGCCTGTCAAGTACAAAAAAAAACCCAAAAAACGTCAATATGCGTAAAAACATAAATATAAGTTTGCTTTGATATATATGCAATATAAAACTACACACTTGTGTTAATTTCCCTTAAATATGAGGGAAAATATTGATAGAAAAGGAAAGAGACAGAATAAAAAAGGATAAATAAAATAAAAAAGAGGTTAGAGGCTATAAAGGAAGGTCTTGATCTTATTTAAATCTTCTTCATTTGTGCTGCTCTCAGCTGTGAGGGGGGCTGTCACAGGTTGTGTAGGAACTGAACGAGTCCCCTGATATGACCGCGCTGTGTGGCACAAAAAAATCAACTGGAACTTCTCAAATATGTTGTTTTTGTTTGAAAACGACTTGAGGAGAAGTTCTTTCACGGCCTCACACAGTGAAACCTGAACTTTGGAAGATGCTTCAATCCTCATATTTGCTATCTTGTCCTGGAAGAACATGAAATTTTTATTCTCTCTCAGTGAGGATATTAACTCACCATCAACAACGGTAGTGGGAGCAATCAGCCCGGGCCTGAGAACTAAAGTCTGGCACTCTGTTCACTGTTGGAAATCAATTTGGGAGAGTAAACCTGCCTGACAGCTCTACTGCTGATGCTAGCAGGGCTATCCCGCTTAAGATTTGAGAGGGGACCTGCAGTTTTGTTCTCCTCTTCATATCCTCTGCCCTGCAGGCGATTCTTTCATTTTCACTCTCCTTATTTTCCAGAGGGAAAACAGGGAGATCTTATTTTTTGATTTTGAGTTATCAGTATGCAATGCTGACTGAGGCCACACTAAACCGGGTACATTTTAAAAAGCATGATTTTCTTCCACAGTTAGTGCTATCCATCCACACTTAGCCGGTGTTTTCCACTCACAGACAGCGCTTTTCCAAAATGGTCTCCCAAGTGCGTGCATCTAAAAATGCAGGCCCGACTTTTTTTGTGTGGATATTCCTCTGGTCCCGCCCGGACTGAAGTTGCACATGAAGTATATCGTGCAGGATTTTTCTCTGTGCCTCTCTCAGATACTTCCCAGTGGGTCTGATCACTTGGACCAGTGGCCTTCGGTCACAGCTAACGCATCAGGAGATATATGACCATCCATTTATCTTCAGTGAAATGACACCTTGTAAAAGAACATTAGACAATGATGATTTAGCGACGCTTTAGCCCCGGGCTCATTCCTGATGCTTCACATTCAGCACATTATGAACATGCTAAAACAAAGTAGCAACGGGTGCTATTGTAGGCGCCACAGCGGCTACGAGGGTCGCAAAAAATGTGCCTTCTTTAGGGATACATTTCCTTAAAGTGGCTCACCGGCGCCTTCAGTGAGGGGTATTTTTTCAACTCACTTTCGACTTTGTTCAGCTAAACATCTGGCTTTGGCTTATGAAATCCTTCCTTAGACTCCACAGTGCCCCTGAATTAGCCTTTCCTGACTCTATCTGCCTGTCCGTGTGTTGGTGTATGCTCGTGTGTGTGTGTGTGTATACATGTGCTCGTGGGTGTCTCCTTATGCTTAATACTGCCTGTCTCAAAGACATTAGTGTAAGATAAAGGGGCCTTGACCAGATGGTGGAGTACAACTGCATGGCTAATTTGTGCAACCTGGCTCGGCTCCTAGCTTTTGTCCTGATGAGGAAAACATCTCAGAACTTCAGAGAAGAAAGCGCTCCCTGCCAACAGGACATTTTCACTTTACAAGTCCACTGCCTGCTTGTTAGCGAGCCAGCAAAGCCCCTTGTTCCTCGATTAAAGTGATTTGTTCGCTCGTGTTGGATTAATGCGTTTGGAAATGTTTTGGGATGTCCTGCAAACATATCTGGATGTGACAGCGAGGATGAGAAATGTGGAGGGCTGGGTTCCAGCAAGTTTATGTGTTTGTGTTGTATCCTGTGCAATGTGCGAGTCGCTGGGATTAGCCCTCCCCATAGACTGTGAATGGAAAGGGAACTAAGTGTGGTCTCAGGGCTTTGGAGAATTAGAGCACTTAATAGACCACTTAAGAGTTTAATTCTGAGTGGGGCTGAAGAGCAATGACCTGTGAAACCTGGATTGGGGCATAACTGGACGTGTGTGTTGCCTTTCGCAGGCACTGTCCCACCATCCATTTATCAGCCATTGGGCGCTGGCAGTGATGTCATATCCTGGAGATCTGTTTTCCCAGTTGGTGCTTTGTGACCCACCGAGCCGTCTTAATGAGCCTGGGGCGGAAGTTTGACCCCGCTGAAAACAAAGCGAGGCGAAAACGCTCTCTCTCTCCTCGCTCACAGCCGCGGACTGTCAATCCATCTACCTGCTCAGCTGCTAATCTCCTGACCCCATCTTCACCTTCTGTTATCACGGGCCGCAGCAGTCTGGAACAAACTGGAAAGGCCATCAAGTTCACGGAGATACAGGGCACAGAATGCTTGGATACAGACACTGCACTAATGCCAGATTTGGCTTTAGAAGCGGATATGTTTACAGATTGTCAAGGTCTTATCTGACAATCTATGTGGCTATATGGCACTGCAGCACATACACACTTGGAGAAGAATGCAAGGAACAAAAGGCACCACTAAAACTCTTGGAACAGAGGGGGAACATGCATTTTAATAATGCATGAATGAATTATTACAATCAGTATTTGGTAAATAATCTTCCAGCTGCAGCATTTATAGGTATGCATATTAAACGCAGTGATAGAAAAAATACCCAAATCCTTTACTGAGGTAAAAGCAGCGATATCAAAATGGAAAAATTATGGTGGCCCTGAGAGCTCAAAGCACTGCAAGCTAAAGGCAGAATGAGTAGGATTTGTCGGTTTCAACATTCAAAGTTGGCCGTTCTCCCTGGCTGAGCGAACCACCAGCAGTGAATTTTACAGTTCCTAGAATGGTGACGGTATTAAATGACAACGTTGCTGTCCTAAAATCCATAATGGCCCACCAGAACAGAAAACAGGCCAGCACCACTTTGCTCTTCATCCTCACCCTCTCCTCCTTCAGTGCTCGCCAGCGGGTGAAAGCCAGCCTCAGATTCAGATTTCCCTTTTTCCACGGTCCACGTCTGTGATTTCTGGAGCTTCCTATTAGATGTCATGCTATCGATCTGGCGCTGAGTGCTGTCACTGGCCACGCATCTGCTGCCCGAAGGCTGACGCGCAGAGGAGTCCTGAGCTCAGCGAAACAAGAAAATCCAGGCAGAGGGCAGGATCTCTGCAGATACACACCCACACACACTTCTAGTGCAAGAAGTCATGACTGAGAGGGATGATTCTTGTATGAGGCCATATGTTGCTGTTTAGTCAAATTCAGGATCCTTGCAGAATCCTCCCACATTGCTGCCGTGGATGAAGACTCCACCATCACCAGATCTGAGTGAGGCAGCAAAGAATGAGGAGCAAGAAGTGAGCTCTGTGTCTGATCCAGCTCTGGAGCCTGGGACTCCTCTGCTGAGGCTGCAGTGCAGGGCGACCTGACCCCCTGCCCGGGCGACACTGAGGAGGAGCTGGAGCAGTCGTCCAACAGCACGGCAGGCAGCAGCTCCTCACTCCGGCTCTGTCTCCACCCGCCATTAAAATGTGTTTTTGGTGACCGGAACACAAGTGGACAGCTCACAGTCTGTCCACTCAACGGCCCACTTGTGATCAGATCTCACTTTCCGGCTTTATATGCAAACATGTGTGAGTTCACACTACAGTTCTCTCACTTTTTAGACGACAAAAAGAACAAGAGGACAAGAGGACAGCGTTTCTTCCATCGGCTGGTCTAAGCTCTGTGCTGCTGCTGTGTGGCCGACAGCACAGAGATGGAATAATCTCTGATTTCAGTCAATATAATAAATTCAGTGACTGATTCATTCAGTATTGTTCAGCACACACACACACACACACACACACACACACACACACACACACACACACACATATTTGTCAGCGGTTGGGACAGCTCAAACAGGAACCGAGGTCATTATTTAATCAGGATACAGCCACACCCATGAGCCCATAGAAATGCATGGAAACTGGTGGTCAAGGAATTTCTCATCAAGTCACCCTTCAAGCACTGGAAAAGTGTTTTTGTGAAAAATGTTAGACTGAGTAACACCATATGACCAACATCTAAAACAAAAGATCTTGTGCTGTGGGCTCATGCTTTGACTGATTTGAAAATATTTTTTTATGACCAGAGAACTGATGAACAGCAGACAGAAACAATCTCTGTTGTCACACAAAAATGAATAAAAGAGTTGCAAAAACAACCTTGTGGTTGTTGATATTGATTCAAATCAGATTTTAAAAAATGATTTTTGTTGTTGAGTCTTGGTGAGTTGGTTTGTTTTTGGTGGCTTTGCCTGAACATTATTCAATCACTTTATTTACAGCAAGGCAGCTAAAAATGATTAATTTAGCTCACATCTAATTAGCTGATATTAATGTTGTGAATTAGCTTCCAGTATTTTTTAAATAACTTTAGCAACACGCAAATGATTTTAATTAATTTCATGGTGCCAGCTTTGTCCTGGTGGGAGTTTCAGTAAAGTCATTCAAACAAACTGCTGATGTGGTGCCATCGGTAAAAACTAACAGAACTGGATGATTCAAAGAAAATAAAACAAGACTTCTGAATGCATGCGAGGACTTCTGGGTGTGACTGACTTACTGAGATGTGGCCCTTCTTCTTTCTTGAGTTCCCTCTGCGCTCAGAGCCAAGTGGAAAGGGTCAACCGGAGTGTGATGTTGCATCAGGGAAAAAAAGGTACTGCGGTTTTTCTTCAACTTGATATTCAGACTGAATGATCACTCCATGTCCAACACATGTTCTCAAAAAGTGAGCGTGAGATTCACAGGTGAGGTCAGGCTAGTGTCTCTCCGGCTGCTCAGATTGGTACTGCATCTTGCCTCTGGATGCTCAGGTATTTAGATAGGACTCATAGAGGAGCGATCAAGGAAACTGCTTGAGTTGTTTATGCCAGTCCTTGATTGCATTTGACTTTGTGTGTGTGTGCCCCGCCTCAGTTCACACCTGTGTAGAATGCAATTTGAATCACAAACACTTTCGGGAAGGGTCTAGCAATTCCCTGAAAGGCTTGCTGGAGAAAACCAATAATTTGTGTAAATGTGCTGAACTTGTTTTCGACGCTGTTGTCTTGGAACAGCTACTGTTCCACATTTGTAGCTGAACTAGTTCTGCGTGAACTAGTTCAGATTTTGTCCTCTTCGTTCCCACCCTCCAGGAAAACAAAGGGGCTACAATCCTCCTTTAATTTGCATGACTGAAGATTGATTGCTCTTTCAGTCACCCTTGATTGGGAAGCCACAAGTGGCGAACCAGTCCAAGTACTGTCCTTTCACATCTAATCCTCTCTAATCACAAGGGCACAATAAGTGCTCAGTCCTGCTTTGGATTGTGTGAAAGCAATCTGGGAACGGGGAGGTGTGTGTGTTTTGAGATCTTGTGTGCAACTTAAATAGGCCAAATAAAAATACTACATTGCCAACTACCAGACTGAATGATAGCATTAGCAGAGCCGCTGCACTTCCAGACTCTAACAACTGTGTAACTGATTTTATGTGGCTGGATTAAGCTGTTAAACGTGGCCAGTTGGTTTATGTGTCTTAATGCCTACAACTAATAATACGTTTTGTTAAATTATGTTGATGTCGTGCTACCAGCTGCTAGCCGAGAGCCAGTTGTTTGGGAACAGAGACGTTAATGCATCCACGATACAGGCTTTACAGCACACAGCCCAGGGATGTATTATAAGATAATAAAGTTGATGTATTAAAGCCCATGGATGTGTTACAGCTGCATACAACCCAGCAGGAAGCCAGCAGAGCAGCAATGTCACAAGTGAACGCAGGGTGGCGCCGTCTCGTGGCTCTGATGCCCGTTCATTATGCCTAGAAAAATAACTCTCGATTTCAATAAGGGCTTTTTAAGTGTTGGGAAGTCGATGTACCCCAGAGAAAATTAGGCACTGATTTACAGATGTCTCTTTCACAATGTAAGTCAATGGGAAACTGTCTTTTTGGGCCCCTGTGCATCATGAGATGGACCCAGAAGTCGAAAATCACATGGTTTGGCCACAATATCAAATTGGCTTCATAGGCCGGCGCACTTCCTGGGGCCTGATAAAACATCCATGCCATCTGCACATTAACCTTCCTACCGATGGTCTGCACAGGAAGTGATGAAAAACAGCAACTGTAGGAGGAGGTAAACTTAAAAAAACATAAAAAGATATAGAAAAGATATAGAAATTGCCTTGTAATGCCAGAAATGAGTTGCAGCAGTGTGTTTAAGTGAGTGTAAGAGTGACTGTATGTGAGAGAGTACAGCATGTGCAGGGTGTACTGGATGTGCAAAAATGTGCTCATGATCATATTAATGGGTCCTCGGGGGTTATGGGCTGCATATGTCCAGTATAGTGAGAGAGAGGAGAGGGTGTCATCTGCCAAGAAGCATACAGCCTGCCTGTTTGTCATCCGGATCATTCTCATGCTCAGCTTGTGACCTGAGAAACATTCGGCTGTAAGCATGAGAGGGTCAGGTCGGGAAAGCTGATGCCACAAAACAACCTGGGTGCAGATTTTTCATGAAGTTGCACAGTGTTAATAAAAACAACTCATTCGGTGAGTGAGTGAGGAAAGTCGTCTTTACAAAGTCCGGTGCACAGTGTCTGGAGCATCGTGTTACCGAGCGGCCACAGCAGCGAGCCACAGGTTCCCTGGGCTGAGAAGTGGTTAGGATTTGAATGGAGCTGCAGAGAACATGCTGCAAAATCATCATGTCCTCACACCGAATAGCCAGCCTCCAAACAAGTACTCATGCTTTTTCAATTTACTCATATTCCACTGTAGATTGGTTTATTATTTTCTTCAACTGTGTTCTTTTTTTTTTAATTAGCTGCTGTTGCATGAGCTGCAGAAAGTCCATGAAACTAAAAGAAAAGTGCAGAACCACATGTTACCTTGAAGAAAAAGGTCTCATGTTCTCAGAGCACTCACTCCTGATCTTCTGTTGTGGCCTGTTGTTGGAGGGAAATTCAACCAAAGACCACACACTGCCTCTATCCAGGGGAAGGCAACTAGGTGCCACGGAGAGCCGGGAGTCTGTAGGTTTTCATTCCAACCAAAAAACTACTTATGCCCTGTCCACATTAAACGGGTAAATTTTGCTGTTTTGGTGGTCTGAGATTTTTTTTTGGTCAATGCTACACAATTAGACTAAACTACGTCTTAGATCAAATGACAATGCTGTGTCTGTGTTTTCAAGAAGCCCAACTTTCAGGGTTAGAAAACACCAGATGACGGTGGACGGCAGGTGAAGATGCAGAATTACAAACTGGGGTTTCAAATTTTCCCAGCTAGGCGCATGTTCACAATTTATATTTGGGTAATGAGCAAAAGTACTGATCCCCTCTGGGGTAAGTAAATCCGTGCCCTCAGATTACAAATCCATGCACGCAGGTTTGTAAATTGGGCCCTCAGTTTATGAACCATGCCAAGGGATTTGCCCTCGAAATCTGAGGACAAGGTTTTCAAAGTGTAAATAAAAATAGTGCATCAGCATTAACAGCTTTCATATTTCTGAGCTGATGCTGAATTCCAGTGCTTTGATTTCCACCCGAGATCAACCAATCACAACGTGCGACCTTGTGCAGACTTGCCGCCAAGCTGAAAATTCTTGGGAAGTTATGAGACGCCTTTTCTTCCTGAAACATGCATCAAATAATGTCAGTTTGTGCTTAGAGACAAAATTGTCATTGAAA
>OMLB01018427.1:25514-36028 GCA_900302555.1 Myripristis jacobus | reverse complement strand
AGCCCTCCCTCAAACAGACAGTGAATGAGACAGAAATGGATAAGGCTACTCACTGTACAGTCATACGCGCCACAGACTCCAGGTAGCAGTATCCTGCGGCAGTGAAGTTGTCCTTGTACCGGCCCATGTCCACTGCATCCAGCCACTCTCCCACTGAGTTAAAGGAAGGGAAGGATGGAAGAGGCCTTTCTGCTAGTGTGATAGATGAAGACAGGGTCCTGCAGGAGAGGAAAGAGGGACGGAGGATTTAGATGGAAAGGGAGGAAAGGGGAAAGAGGTAGAAAGAGAGTTAAGAGGAGACAAGAGAAGACATCAGCTGCTAGTACCATGCATATATCATTACTGACCCAGAAAATGTGGTTTGTGATTACTCTCTAAAACAGAATCTATAAAATGAGACACCACCTTCTCCATATAAGCAACCTTAAGCAGAGGAAGTACATTTTGCAAACTAACTATTAAATATGAGTACACATCCTAGCACCAAATCAATTTCAAAGACTGGACACTATTAAATACAACTGGGCCTATGCCTTCCTTGTAGGTCCTTAATTACTTATGTACTGTATATATATATATATATATATATATATAGCTATTTAAATATTCAGTCCTCAATCTGTGGTCTAATATTTCTGACAAATGACCAGTCCACTCACTACCGATAATCAAACTAGCTAACAAGGTCACCTGCTGGAGTCAAAACGTCATTACATCATGGATAACACATCAAAAAACAGGATCAGAATGTAGGGTAGACTATAATATAGACTAAAGTAGGCTGTTGTTTATATTGTTTAGTTTATGACACCTAGTAAATATCAAATCAAATGAAATCACAAGGTAATGTAGATTAAATGATATCAAGACATGTGGCTATGGAGGAAAGCACAATTTGTATACAATCTGTATATAAGCAGTCATGCCATGAGTGATAAGATAATGTACAGCCTTCTCTCATCACTCTGTCTGGGATTATTTTACCTTAATGACTGTGTGGCTGTACATTATCCCTGATGTTTGCTTGGCTTGGAGCAGGCTTTGGCCCGAGCCTATACACTGTATGACCTAACTTTTACCTGCGTGCCAGTGTAGAGGATCCGATACCATCAGGGGAGCGGATGCTCTTGCTAAGCGCGGAGTGGATCTGGCTGAAGCTGGGCCTCTCTGTCCTCTCCTTCTGCCAGCAGTCCAGCATCAGCTGATGGAGATGTGGAGGGCAGTTAACTGGAGCCGGCAGCCTGAAACCATCCTCTATGGCCTTGATCACCTACAAGAGGGAGAGACAGAGAGAGAGAGAGGCATGCAGTGAGGCGAGGGAATGAGGGAGGGCAATGTAAAGAGAAAGACAGAGCGAATTATCAAAGTGATCCTTTTCTCATTTTTTTCCCTTTAGGAGAACATTAAAATGGCCTCTGCTCAAAGAGGCAATGCAGCAGTTCAAGTCCGTTGTCCAATTCTTGACTCATACTCCTGCCCATATTAGGCCAATAAAACTTCCCTCTTTTTTATTTTGATTGGGTGCAGGGGAGGGGAGGAGAGTGTGATAGGTTTGTTGAGTTGTTATAATAGCATTTACTGTGAGATGAAATGTTCTGTCTTTAGAGAAAAGAGTTGGAGCAAAGAAGCAAGATTAATAGGACTATTTTGGTGCTGCATCCACTAACACGAGGGTGGCATGCGGTGAGTAGTCAACTGATTTAACTTCTTTTCTCTTCAGGCATAATGAAATTGTTCAGCACAAATGGGGTTATTCTTGCAACAGTGTCCCCAGAATAAACTCAAAAATTAAAAATTTATGTACAAATAGCGAAACAATAACCTCCCTGAAAATGATGCAGTGAAAGAAGAACAAAAAATTGTGCTAAATGGGAACAACTGAGGATCTTTCTATAAGAAATGTTTGAGAAGCGGGTTTGTGTCTGGAGGGTTGCTGTCTTAAGAAGACTGGCTGAAGAAAATCGGGCGAGAGAAATGAATAAAAACATGTTCCTCCTCCCTTCAAAACACTTCAGCTCTCTTCTCGCCGTCCTTCAAAATCTTGAGCAAGACACTTAAACCCACGTCTTGACAGCGGAGCTACTCAGTGGCCAGTGACAGAGTGTGACACCAAGGCTTTGCTGACCTAAACAAGATGAATACAATATAGATTTACATCTAGCAATCCCTAAAGAAACCACATTATCCCTGCTGAGTATTTTGACTCCAGGCCACTTGCTGCCATCATCATTAGAAACAAAATAAAGTTTTCCTTAAAAGTGGATGCTCGTAAATTCTTCATAATTGATTTTGTGTTTAGGTTGAAGGGTCACTTAGCAGGATATTCAGTGCCACTTCACAGGATATTTGATGGGGTTTCACAGTGAATGGGCTTCTATCAACTGCAGGCCGTGTTGCCACTTTTAATTTCCTACAGTACAACATGCTGTGGGCCTGTGCATTGAAAAACAATCCCAGCAGATCTGAGGTAACAAAGAAATGACAGAGATGACACACAAAAGCATCACCACAGACAGTATTTCCTGTGAAACCCTTTAGAATACCAGCCTGCTCTGAAAGAAAGGCAACAAAACGCGGCATGACTCTTACAAAAAAGACTCATCTCAATTCAACATTTTCTATATGGCTCTGTGAAACAACACTGTCCTCGAAAGGCACAACTTGAAAGCAGCCCCTCTGTGTTCCCTGCTCAAAGCTCCTCCATCAAACTAATGTTGCCCCCATTCAAAACCCATTCACCGCAACGCTTCACAAGAGATATCCTCTCAATATATCTAGGGACATGCGATACGTTCTCCCTCCGAATCACTCCGAGAATACAATCTCCTGAAAGAAGAAATAAAGTCAGAGACTAATCACAGAAAAGACATCCATCAGCAGCGTTATTTCCTAAAACTTTCTCCCTGCTCCACACCTACCCAACCCCCCGGCTTCATCCTCCCAGCCCTTAAGCTCCCATCACACCAAACAGCATTCATAAAGTGCTTTCCAGCTTTTGACATTTTCCATTTAATCAAAAACGGGAGGTAAAGGGCACGCTGGATCACAGGTGGGCTGGCCGGCCAACAAAACGGCTGTTATGATATAATGTATCCATTTAAAGTGGATTAATATCCCCAGAGCTCTACAAGCTCGACCTTTGCCCTCTCAATTGAAAAGTTTGGTAATGTGAAGCAGGGTGAGAGGAAAGTTTCCGCTGCTCCGGGTGAGGGTACTAAAAATATAATGAAAAAGAAAGGACTCTACAAGGCTGGTTATTCTTGTGCCTGCTGCATATCTACACATGCATATTCATTTTGGACGTTCAATTTAAAAATGGAACATGCTATTCTGGCACTTTTTAACTATGACCTCCCTGCATGAGGCATCGGCATTATATTATGATGAGAATAATTTTAGTGAGCATTAGCACGATGAAGTGCAGGGGCTTAATGAACTGTGTGAACTCTTAAAATCGCCACTATCTGCCTCAATACTTTTTAATGTCGGCTCAAATCAGAAGAAAATAATCTCTTCTCTCTTGTCTCCTCAGCAGAGTCTTACGTAATGCTTTCAGCCGCACTTGGGAGGTATGGCTTCCATCTGAGAGTGGGAAAATGAAACAACTTTTTTGAAGGACAAAGCGGTAGGAGCGTTGACAGGAAAACAGATCATCCGCCCACATTGACTTGGAAATAATAGGTTTCTCTTGAAAAAAAAAAAATGTCAGGGTCTTATCGACTGGACGATCTCCTCAACCCTCAAATAGCGAGCACTTTACATTTCCTGAAAGAAGCTGAATTTTCCGGAGGGATTTTGGACCCTTTTAAGAGCAGGGCGGCTCTTGGGGACAGGCGGAGGCCACTAGAAAGGGGGCAATGCGTCCTTAAGAGAAAACAGGATTGGTCATGGAGCTGATGTGGACTTAAGGAGGAGACTTAGGCCCCACAGAAGCTTTTAGAGGCACCGTGGCTTGGCTTTCTTTTAATAAGATCCGAGCCGCCATGGACACAGAGTTCACAGATATAGAGGATGGGAGGGAGCTGGGTAGAGACAGATAGAGAGAATGAGACAGAGGTGGTAAGGTAAAGATAGGAAAGAAAGTATTAAAATATTGAGAAAAAGGAGGGAGGAATATAGAGAATAAGGGAAAGGATGACCTGAGAGATGAATAAGAAAGCCATCCCTTTCTTCCACCCACTCTCTCTTTCTCTATCTTATATCCACACATACACAGAGACTTACATCCTGGTTGCCCATATCCCAATAGGGTCTCTCTCCATAAGACATGACCTCCCACATAACAATGCCGAAGCTCCAGACATCTGAAGCTGAAGAGAAGCGATGGTACTGGATGGCCTCTGGAGCGGTCCACAGCACCACACTCTTCCCTCCATGCTGCAGGAGAAAGGGAGACGGGACACGGAAAAAGGGTGGGGTCAGTCCAGAAACGCAAAAGCTTTGATATTCTCTTTGAAAAGCTCTGAAAAACATTTTTCGACTGATCTTTGGAGAAGTGAATGCCCTTAAAATGGAGTCCTCCGACAACTGGGGGAATTAGGCATAGAAATAAGCTTCTGTGATAAAAGCTAAATCATATGACCTCAACTGAAAGTAAATAGCAAAATAAAAAGTGACCTCTTAAATGCTGCGACTTCCTTTTTAGCCTGGGAGCCAAATGAAAAATGTTTTCACTTGCCTTAGGTCCAGGGCTCATTAAAAAACTATTGCTACTTTTGCCATGGGTGGACTTAACACTATCGGCTGGCGTCCCATTTTGGGGGTCATTGTTAAAGAAACTAGGACATAGAATATTTTAAAAATAATTAATTTAAGAAGCACTAAGTAATAAAAAAGAATGGATTTCCCTTCACTAAAGGCAGTAGCATATCCAGAACGTCTGGCATCCTGACAAATGACACCCCCATTACCTTTGTCTGCCCTTACCAGTGTGGTGTAGATAGCCTCTATCTTGTCCTCCTGAAGGGGTCTGAAGCCAGACACTTTGCAGCCCAGGTTGGCATTAACCAGCACCTGAGGACGGATAAACAAACAGATTAGCCTCGGTTACATTAGGAGGGAAACAATCTCGGTATGAGAGCTCGCCACCCTGGTGGGCGAAGCTCTTATCACTATGGCGACAATTAAATGTTTACAGAAACAAGTGGTTCTGTTCCTTGTTTTCTGCAACGTGACCACTGCAATTTCAGCATGACAGACAGGCTCTTTGAAAAATAAAACAAATGCATAAATGAATTAAATAAATACACCTCACTTAGCGGATGCAAACGTGTATTTGATAAACAGCAATTATGACCATTTGGATATAAATTTCAGTTCAAAGTTTTAGATCGGTGCAACTGCATACACATGGGCGCATGCAATCAGGACAGCACCTCGCCCATATCATCTCATATGATTGCTATACATATAAATACTGACTGAGGCTCAAAAGCAAAATCCAGATGCTTAAAGTGTATTATTTATCAAACCACGTGAACACCGTCATGTCTACAGACATGTTCACACACTGTGGTCTGTATTCTGCCTGCACAAAAGCACACTGTCTTCTCCGATCATCCTGTCCCTTGCCTTGTGTGCGGCCAGTCGTCTGTGGACAAAACCCATCTCAGTGAGGTACTTCATCCCCGATGCCACACCGGTCAGCATGTCCATCAGCTGCATTACACTCAGCTGGCCTTCATGTTTCTGTAGGAAAAGGAAGGAAAACAAAAGGGGGAAATTAAGAAGTCAAATGGGAAGGCAGGAAGAGGAAGGAGAAGTTACAAGAACAGAGAGGAATACAGATGAAGAGAACATCTAAAGGTGGCGAGAAAACAAAATGAGAAACAGGGGGATAAAAAGGGGTTAAGAAAGTATATAAAACGCCGTGCTCAAAAAAAGGCAACACATCTGTTACTACGGTATAATTTTGTGCTCACCGAGCTGAATCTCTTTATTTGGAGAATAAAAACAAACAGGCCATTAATTCATATCACTATAAACCCTGCCGCGATGGTTCAGAGAGCAGTGGGGCACAATAACAGTTTACAGAAGCTTACAGCATCTTTGAGCGGAAACGCTCCATTTATGCAGTTAATTATGTGCATTTTCCTTATTACCGTAATATGCACAAGTATTTCTGCCCTAGGATCGTACCATAATAGTGGTGCATTGAAGGTTATTATAACAAAATGCCTTATTTGTGAAAGAGCTTGAAAACAGAGGATCATGATGAGTCTTAATTTGTCATTAGAGAGCGTGCAAACACTTGTGCATACAGATTAAAGACACAAACCCACATGTGAAATAAACAAAAAACAAGTGCACGCACAAAGGGATACTGAGAAGCTTACCCTAAGGAAGGAATCTAAGGCTCCGTTAGCCATGCTCTCCATCACAATCATCATGGTGTTACCTGGAGAGAGAGAGAGAGGGAGAGAGAGAGAGAGAGGGAGAAAGAGAGAGAGAGAATGTGTAAAATAAGTCTCCTCCACTTGGCAGCAGGGCAGGCATTGTGCAGAGCCATTCTTCACCCAGTGAACTGTGGTGAAGCTGGGTGAACCTGTATGCTGCTCTGGCTGTCTCAGCAAGTTTAATGACCCTGTCTCACACACAGGCAGGTACACACACACACACACACAAACACACAGGCGCCAACCTTGCACACACATGCATTATAGGTACACACTTGTTTGCACATTCATATACAAGCATACACAAACAAACTGAATGTATACACACACACGCACAAATAAACACATGCACCCACTGCCACAGATGGCAAGAACCTAGCAGCACTATGAAATTCACAGAGGAAGAGAGTAACACAGCAGCTAGAGGACAGAGGGAAGAAGGAGAAAGGAGGAGTGGATTATGGAAGGATGAGACACAAAGACAAAGATGGGACAACTTGGAATTTCAATAAAAATAATAATTAAAAAGCACACTTTGTGTCGAAACTAAATTTGTGGAGATATAAAGGCCTCTGTAAAGCCACTATTCAATAAAATTCGTTCATCCATTCATTTATTTATTTATAAAATTGGTGTCTGGGAGTTATATGTGGAGAAGGCTGGGCAGGGGTGGAATGGTTCATAAATTAAGCCTCACTCCAAGAGCCAACTTAATGAAACTGAACTAGTGTCCTGCCATGTGTCTGTTACATATGTTCGGCCTTGCCCCATAAATTCACAATCCCTGTCAGAACAGAAGGGAAATGAAAAGCGAGAGAAAAAGGGAGAGCATGGGAGGGAAATGTGACAACGTGTGGTCAACTGAGAACAGAGAGGCGCTGCTCCATTAGAAAAGCAGGCAGCGGTGACTCCCCCGACACCCAGGTGAGAGTGTGTGTGTGACTCTGTGTGTGTGTCTGCGCGTGTCTATATGTGGAGCGGGAATGATGGTGCGGAGTAATCTGCTAGCTGTAATCTCTCCCTGACACACACTCATTCACACACACTCACACACACACACACACACACACACACTTGCAGACAAAACTTGAAGACAGACAGATAGTTAAAATAATTACTTGACCTTTTTCTCCTGTTTCAAAGAGTGTCTGGGGCGATAAGTGCCCTCTTATATGGACACAGTCAGGCCACCAGACTGGCTATGTGTTGAAAATTCATCCCAAAATGAAATATCTTCTTTTTGGGACAACACAATTATCTACTGTTATGCAATGAAAAGAAAAGGGAAGGAAACAAAATCATAACCAGTCAGACTTGGCAATTCTACCAATGGCCCAGGGTGGAGATGTTAAGCTTTATTTATTTATTTATTTTGATTTTTCAGGGAAATGTTAGCCCAAAACACACTCATTCAGATGCATACCAATAAAACAGCAAATTTCTAAGTACAACACTTTAGTGTTCTTTTTTTTTTTAATTTGGTTACAGTTTTTACAAGTATATAATTCAGTCCAATGATTCAAATTCAGCTTGCTGTTTTTTGTTTTTTTTTTGGATCAACAAATTAATTTCAATATCCCCAGCTGATGGGCTTAAAAGTTGAAAACAGTTGACCCCGAAATGAAAATTCTATCATTATTACCACTCACCCGCGTGCCAGCTGAAACACATATTAAAACACATTTGTCCTCAACACACATACACACACACACACACACACCGAAGCTTGGATGTGCATTCACATGGACTGTTTTGTCTAGCAATGTAAATGCAGGTCTTTTCCTCTCAGAATGTGGAGAGGACTTGGATCATGCTGTACCAGCTGTATGGAGTAATATTGTTGTTTTTTTTTCTTCTATATTTGGAAGCGGAACCCATCCACTTCAGCTGTTTTAGTGAAAGCTTTTACAGAGCTGCACTAGCTATCTGTGTAAATTGTAGAGACAAAGACATAGGCTCAGGCTCACTGACATGCCCAAAATGACACACACTGGCCTCAGGCTGTGCTGTAGGAATGAATAAGACAGGCCGCATCTATTTTTTATGTATATCAGTGAATAGTACTTGTGAAAGTATGGCTTTGTGTTGCAGCCCCGGCTGTGACGAAACTGCCTCCTTCTCAATCTCCCTGCACCGCAAATATCAGGAGACTCTCTCGCTGACATTAGTGCAATCTGCTTTTAGCGCATCCTGACTGCACAATGCATCTTGTCCTCACTTGGTGCCTTAAAACAATAACCAGATGACTGAGAAATTCCCAGTGTGTGTTGCACTGTGCCATGATAGCCAATTCCTGTCACATCAACGCATTCACGTTTTCCATCAACCCTGGCCCGTCATGTCCCGTGCTCATCAGAGACTCCCCCCATGGTGTGTTTAAAGAATGACAGGAATCTGTCTCTCTTTAATGGCACACCCTGCAGTGTGTTCCTCCTTGATGGAGGGATCAGGGAGATGAGGGGGAGGAGAGGCAGGGGAAGTGTGTATGGGGGGAGAGGCATAGATGGACGAAGGAGGGGTCCACAGGTGTGGGCCGGAAATGTTTTGGAATAGTTTGCAACCATGTGACTTTTCCCATAATTTTACCCTAAAGCTCTGTCTGTGACACAGCCATATACACTCAGTGGCAACATTATTAAGTCTACCTGTACAATCTAATGGACTTCAATACAGCTCTGCCATAAGCTCTACTTTTTAAGAAAGTTTATAATGTTCAGTTTTTGTTGACATTGTCATAAATGTGTAAATTTAATTATGTTTATTGTTGAGGTTGTAGTTTGCAGAGGTCTTGTACTGGACTACATTATACTGATGCTGAGAGGTAACAAACACCTCTTGCATTATGAGCATCATAAAAGTAAACTTTATGGCAGAAGAGTTGTATTGGATTGTATTAGATTGTACAGGTAGACCTAATAAAGATTTTCTGTGACTACAAGCCGGTCTCAGGCAGGTGTGACTACTGTACACACTTTACATGCAAACTGTGAAAACTGCTGATAAAAATAAATAAATAAATAAATAAATAAATTCAAAAGTGTAATTTATTGACCTTTGGCAGTTTGCTTTGTTTTGCAGATATGTGCCTAATGTATGAATTAGTTCATGATCTTAGGCTGCCACTACTTAAATAATGCGTGTCATTCTTCAAGATCAATGCTGGGTAGACCAGAGCATCTGTCCCGAGGTGACTGCCCACCTAAATCTAGGAAAGCGGCTTTCAGACAATCAGCATTTTTAGTCAGAGCAGCAGATAACTCAGCAGAAACTCAATTCCCACCCATATCAGCGAATGCACAAGCTCCATTATTTTTAAAACAATACTTTAAATCATGGCTCAAGACAAACCAATCATGTGGTCACGGATCTAAATCTTCGCATGAAACTGCCAAGTGCATGCATTACACTGAATATATTAAACTTTGTTTTACTCACATTGATAAACAAGGACAAAAACCTCCGTGTGTTGTGTGCAGTGAAATACTGGCAAATACTAGCATGAGGCCATCAAAGGAACAACGGCATTTAGAAATGAAACATTCAACCCGTGTGGAGCACATGTGGTGTTTTTTTTTTTTTCTTCCTTCATATAAGACGACTGAAGCTCATGGAATTATTTTGTAGTTTAAGTTGAATGGCTTTTAAGTTTTTTGAAGAGCCTATGACTCAACCGATGTGGACCCAGCGACTATGCCAGTTTACAACATGCCATAAAGGATGTGACATCATCTGACAGCGACCTACAGAGGTGAGACGTTTGAGAACAAAAATATCCAGGTGCTTGAATGTCTTGTTTTGTGGGTTAACCCAGTTTCTGGCCACAGGCTGATTTAAAAAGAACAGGCAAGAGTTTGGGATGGTGTCAGTGTTTATGTGTGTAGGAGATGGAGAGGTGGTGGGAATAGAGAGAAGGGGATAAGGGAGGGGGAATAACAAAAAGGAGAGAGAAAGGGAAAACACAGGATGGAGGAGGGACACAGAGAGAGAGAGGGAGTAACATAGGAAGATGGTGTTTGCAAGTGGCCAAAGGATAGGAAGATAAGGAGGGAGGAGAGGGAGGTGGGAGACGGGGGATGTTTGCAGGTGGGACGAGTGTGGCGGAGGGATGGAAGGGGGCTG
>OMLB01018426.1:0-22073 GCA_900302555.1 Myripristis jacobus | reverse complement strand
CTCTCTCTAAATAAGTCCCACAGAGTTTTAATGATCATTTAAACCACAGGCAGTTTTTTTTTAAGCAGAAACATCCTCCCACAAAATTACCAATGCCAGGATTAAACATACAAGGAAATCCACTTTTAGTATGTTACATATTTATAATGTGAGGGTAAATATAATTATTATATTAGGAGAACTCCTTGCCACCAAAAGTAAAAAATTGCACATAATAAAAATGGCACTGTTACAAAAAACAAAAACAAAAACAAAAACAAAAACAAAAACAAAAAAAAACGTAAGAAAAGGTGCCCCGGGCATAAAAACAAAGTTTCTTTTATTTGGTTTGTGTAGAAAAAGACGTCTTTTAAAACAGGCCCTTGCTTTTCTTCAGGTTCTTCTGCTTCCAGTTTGGCAGGGCGTTGAACTCCACTCGACTCATCTCCAGAAGCCTCTGCACAACATTAATACAAGGAGACACAAAGTGTCACAGAGGGCCCGTTATTATTTGGCAGCATTTCCAGTCCTACTGGGCAATGTGTTGACGTAATGTAATAAAAAAAATGATTAACATTGACAATCCCCAGGCTTTTGTGAGTCATAGACTGTAATCAATATCTACAGAATCTATATACATTGGACACTTTTTCAATCTGCGTGAGTGTGTCAGATGCTACTATGTATGCACTTCACGCGTAAATCACAACCACATAACTGACTGAACCTCTGCTACCTTATTTTAATGTAATTAAAAAACATACCTCTTTTATTACACATGTTTGGGTCAAATGTCCTGATTCAAGTTTTTTCTCATCTTGCTCTATCTTTATCTCTTATTTTCCACCCATAGCATGTATTTTTTTCTCTGATTATGGCTGCCTTATCATTTTGTTTGGGTATTATTTTGAACTGTTGCCTTGTGCCATTTTGTGTTTGCCTTCCACTGTGCACTACACACTACTTGCAAGCACCTGCAATGAAATTATTTTTGTTTTAGTTTTTTGACCTTTGGTAGGGGTCAGAGTGTGCCTCACCTTGAAGTCCTGGTCAGAGAGGTAATCCTCCAGCCGCAGAGGGTCCACCCCGTCTGGGAGTGGCTTTCTGGTCAGCTCCTCGATGGAATACTGCTGCTTACTGAGCTTAGACAGTGCCTCCTTCACTAAGGTCACCTTGTTCTTTGAGCCCTCTGCCTGCACACACACACACACACACACACACACACACACACACACACACACACACACACACACACACACACAGAGTTTACACCAATTATGCTAAACTGCACACAAATCTGATTTCTGTGAACATATACAGTATACAGTATGCATAAACATGAACTCAAACATAAAAGAAAAATATAAAAATAAGCTCAAGAGCGGCTACAAACCCAAATATAATTACACAAGCATATGCGATCACTCATGTCTGAAATACTGTATTTCCTGTTTTGTTTCTTTCAGCGAGCACTGTCCGTTCCACTTGCTGTGTATCTAATCCATTTAAGTAAATATGTAAATATGTGCAAATACATTAGGCCAGTAGAGTATATTGAGTGTGTTATGTGTTAAAGGAGGCTGACTGGAGGCTAAGTCGCTGGGAGTGACTGTATCCTCCTTGCGAAAGTGCCTTAAAGCTACACATGTAACCTGCACTAACTGGTCATTAAAAAACAGCCTCCTCCGCTGCCTTCTGGTCTGTTTTGAGCATGAGAAGTCACAGAAAATACTCATTATTCCCTGCTCGGCTCACAACAATGTAACTCTGCTTGGGATTCAACAGCCAAGTGGAAGGTTTGGGGAACAGCGCTGTGACACTCTCACAGTCTCCAGATTCAGCATCACCCTGCATTAACAGAGTCAGGAGATAGACCCTGCCCTCTGAGACACTGAGTGTGTTTACACACACATTAATATTCTGTTTGATATTAAAATATTCTGTTTATGAGTTGGTGCATGGAAGCCTTATATTTCATTCACAATAACCCATATTATGGATATGAAAACCCAATATGCCAGTTTGGATATTAACCGATGTGCACTGGTATGACTGTTTCTAGGTTATTGTTGGGTTTAGCATACAGCGCAAGTGCTGTTTCCATGGAGCTGCCAGCAAAAATAATGAATCTGCCTTAAATACTGGATCCTGCAAAACACTGTGGCTGGAGTAAGACTGATTTTTGGAATATTAATATGAACTTAATTTACTTTATGAGTCAAATCAGAAAGAGTAGACTGGAATATCTACTGTCAACTTAATATACCTGCTGTCCCTGTATAACAAATGCCAGCATGTTTGTTGCTACGGTAGCTGCTCAGGCATCCCTACACCAGTGTCTCCACGACAGTACCAGTACCATTCACCATTGAAATAAAATGATTCTGAGTTTCCTCAAAAGGCCATGTGCAATACAGCTGGATCCCATCTACGCTGTAATGCTGGGTCTGCTCTCACAGAGATACACAACACTTCTGTGTAGAAACTATATTGGAAGGTGGTAGTGGACAACAGAAAGGTCTCTTACCTGTGCAGTGATGGCCGGGTCTTTCTCCCAGTATGGGAAGATGTTGGTGAAGGTGAGGGGCTCACAGCCTGCTAGGACCAGGTAGGCTAGTGGGGGGCGCCGAGGGTTCTTCTCTGTAAATCATAACACAGGTCACGTTTTCAGAGGTAACAGAATCAAAAGCCCTGGGAGCTATTCCAGAAAGCGGGTTAACTGACTAAACCATGTGTATTAACCCAGAGTTAAGGGAAACCTGGGATTTTCGGTTCCAAGAAACGAGATTAGATGACCTCCAGGCCTGTTACCATGGTAACTTGCGCTCTGAAGCTAACCTGCTCAGGAGCAGGTCTAATATTTCATGCTAGTTTGATTAGTATCACCTGTTATTCTGTCTACCACAAGTTGGGCTAATCCTCTGCACCGTGTTTGGTTTGAAATGGGAGTTATCTGCAGTATGAGACAAGTGACACCTAGCCTTCTCTTAAAAATGATGATGGAAAAACAAAACAAATTAATGTTTTTCAACAGCTAGCTAAGTGAGTGGTTGTCAACATAACATTTTTGTTGCAGTGGCTGCAAATGGTTGACAATGAAAACATGTGTGTTATTTAACACAAGAAAGCACACACTGATTTGACTTGGATTTGAGGGTATTTAGATAATGAAATTGCATTTTTATCTTCCATCTTAGTACTGCCAATAAATAATCTGCATGTGAGTGTGTCATGGGGTTAACGGTGGCTACATCTCTGTAATGATGGACATGAGATAACCATTCCTCTGGAGGAACTATAATGAGACTGTTCACAGGGCATGGCAATAATAGTAGTAGTAGCTATTTTCAGTCTGTGGTAATCATATCTTGTTTGTTTGGTACAGGTATAAATTTGCAATGTGAGTTTTTGTTAGGTTGATTTGTTTTACTTTGGGAAAAAGTAAGAAAGGACGGCATTAAATAAATAAATAAATAAATAATCTGCTCCCCTGATGATAAAGAGGAATAATATTCAGTTTATAATTCATTATCAGAGTTCCCAATCTTTTAAGTGAATAATTTTCCAGGATTTTTTCAAAGGAAATATTCATTGATTTATGTGCATGTTAGCTGTTGCTCACAGGTCACCTTAGAATGATACAAATGATTCAAATTATAGTGTTCACTCTGAGCTTCTAACAGGCAAAGCAACCACTTCTGCTATGGCTGACTATGGCCTCTGACCTTTGCAGTAGTGCAGCACAGTCTCCATGGCACACTTCCTCTGGTTGTCCCAGCGTATCTTTGCTGAGCCGGTACACTGGGCGTCGTCAGGCTGCTGGCCCTGCCACAGGTACACCTCCATGCGGTTATCCAACAGGAACAGGGCTGGTGAAAACAGCGACAAGGGAGTTAACTCAATGCAGAATGCTGACAGAGCATAACTCAGAATCACTGCAGGGTGCCCTAGTTGTTGGAAAAATTGTTCTGAATCTGGAAGGTCACCGGAAATAGTCAATATATTGATCTATCCATTTGTCCTGTCAAAGCGTCTTTCAGCATTTTCTGCTTATACTGTTCAAAATACTTTTTTGCTTTCATATTTTGCTTGAGGAGTTCAAAGTACAGAAACTGCAGAGCAATATTCCCCAGACTCCTGGCAAGTGAAATCAGTTAGGTTCCAACACAAAACTATGTACATCCTGCACAGAAAAACAACTCATTGTCTCCATTTTTTCACTGCATGTACTACTGCAACTTCTTATATAATGCTTACAGTCATAAACCTGCACTATCTTGTTTACCACTCCAAAACGTGACCTATTCCATAAATTTCTACCTTATTCCTAAATATCTACAAATATGTATATGCAAAAAAGGTTATTACATGCTAGTAGCACTTATAGTGTCAACTATATCTTAGAAAGGAGAAGGATTAACCTCATACGCATTAACTTCAACATCACACATAAAAGAAACAAAATAAAACCCCTGTGTTTCACCCCTATCAGAACACTGCATGTGCAGATAATGACGTGTGGTACCTGGCTGTTGTGCAGAGTAGAGGTTCTCCTGAAGGAAGGGCATGGCCATGACTCCCTCTGTCACCCTGGCTGGACACAGCTGCTCCTCCCCCTCAAACACCCCTGCGCTGGCACCAAGCCGAAATAATCTGGGTGTGTAGTTGTACTTTCCTGGGTCTGGGAAGAACACACACGTCAACAAAACTAGCTGACATACAGCCTTTAAACACACTTTCTCTCACTGATCACAGGTTGGTTGCTAATGGGTCACAGATGCATTCGTGGCAAATTGAGCATTCATATGGGTTACCGTGTGATTTAGAGTGAGCTATGTGTGAATGTGAAGTTGTACCTTGCAGCATGCAGTCATAGGCCTTCCTGTCCTGCTGACCCAGAGCCTTCTTGAATTCTGAAGGCTCCGCCCCTTCTTCCACCTCCTCCACTTTCACACTGTTGGTGCTCTGCAGACCCAATTCTGGAGGGCACCTGGTAGATAAAAGCACACAAAAATGAGCGTCAATCTATCTATGTGTCAACCAATGCCCCCATACACACCTCCACCATCCGTCTATCCATTTGCCCATGCCTTACCCCTGGCTGAGTTTCTCCACAGCCCTGGTGGCCACCTGCTTAGCACCAGTCTGAGCCTTGCAGCCGTGCCACAGGTAGACCCGGCCTTTCTGAGCATTCAGCAGCACCATGCTGGACCGGGAACGCAGGCTGGTCGAGCAGCAGTCCACCTCCACCAGAGAGGCCTCCAACACTGCCTCACCACGCACACAGAACAGCCGCCAGCCACCTGGAGGCAGGGTTTAGGTAAGGGTATGGTTAATTTGTTTCAGTGTGTCACCATACAGACATAGACGTTTGAAGAAGAAGAAAAAAAAAGAATCAGGAATTTAATGGATTATGACTCTGCAATAGCCTTGAGCTAAAATTTTCTTTTTGAAATTATCAAATCAATCTCAGGACTTACACACTGACTCCTGATTCTCAGGGTTACGATCATCGATTTGGTTATGATGGAGCAATTCTTTACACAGCTCCAACTCATCATTTTTCAGTGACATGTTTGAAACCTGAGGCCTGCACCTGAAACATTATTAAATTACTGAAAATAAGAGAAGTTTTTATTTACCTGTGTTGGCACTTTCTTCTCTACTGCCCTTGTGGATGACCAGACCTCCCTGAAAGAGCTGGAGGAAGCACGGAGGCTCCTTCCCCTGAGTCACCAGCACCTGAAAAGCAGCAAATCAGATACGTGGAGATTAGAAAGAATTGTGTTACTATTAAAAGCATAAATGATTATTAAAAAAATCAAGCAAATTACTTTTTGCTGTGATGTATAAATACTCACCTGTGCCCCCCTGTGGCTGCCCAACTCCACTGTCATGAGAGCCGACGTTCCCTTCTCACTGATGCTGGAGTGACGGCCCTGCCAGAAGAAACAAGCAGTCCTCTCCCTCCCAGCAGCGCCAACACTCAGCTCCCCGGGTTTCTGGCGCTTCCCGACTGACAGAAAGGGACAGCAACACACACACACACATTCATATTAGTACGCTCCTCCTCTGCCTGTAGTGTGTAAGTACCTACAGTTAGAAGTTGTGTGATGGTGAAACTCATGGAGAGACACAAGGGCTTTACTTTCCCCCCCACAACACTCTCCTCATGTATAAGGGTAAGTGACTAAATTGTCTATATTGGCTAGATTACTACCTTGTCCACTGGTTGAAATCCTGCCTTGAAAATCATGAATTCAGACAGAATAAAGGTCACTAGGAGCAATAAGCACTGATAATTCCCCCCTCTCATGTCAAAAGTAAAATTTATAGTGTTGAAAAGAGAAGTTGTGGTGAGATGTTAGTGTCACAGGTCGATGAGGACGACAGACGATTGCCAACTTATTGTCAAATTATTGTCTCTATCACAAATGGGGCTTATTCCCCTTCCCTTTCCAGTTACTTCACCCTCTGAAATGTTTGTAATTGCTCATGAGATTTGAACCTTCAACCTCCTAGTCACAGCCCCACTGCTCTAACCTTGAGCTAAACAACTCACCAACTGTGGTGACCGAGTACTTCCAGCGGATGATGTAGGCGTCCCCATCATGTAGTTGGCCCAGACTCTCTTTTGCCATTTCCTCTTCCCCGTGCTCTTTGATGTGCCAGGCGTCCACAGCCACCGTGGCCAGCTCCGCCTGCCTTCCATCCTCGTTCCGCACCAGGCCGTAGCCCCGCTGGACATTCACGCCCTCAAGCATGGTCTTCACTGGGTCAGGCTCATTGTCTAGCAGGGCCTTGGCATCACATGGCTGGAGCTCCATGTCAGGTGGAGGTCGAGGGCTGGAATGGACTGGACTCTAAGCAAACAAAGAGGACGAGAACATTTTCATGTGTTGACTCTCAATCGCTTATCAGCAGATAATCAACCGTGTATCAGCAAGTTACCTGTGCAAGTTACTAACAATAGATTTTGTAGATGTCAACACCTGGTTGAGGTTAAGTTTTTGCATATACTATATAATCTTGGTTTGAATTATAGCACACTAAGGCTGTTAACTCATTCTGAATGTGATTTTTCATCGCCAATTCTGTTGATTACGTCTCTTGATTAGCACTTGAGATGCCCTTGAATGTCTGCAAGTGGTTGGTTGAAAACATATCACTTATGTATTGCAGTGAGTAGATTATCAAACTAAAGTGTCACCTCAGCCCATTTAGGCAGTATGCGTCCATCAGGGAAATTAAGTGTCGTCATTTTTGGTATTCAGGCTGTCATTTCGGTCAGTAAGTAAGTCAGTAATCTTTACCTTTACTTCCTCGGCCTGGGCCGCCTCCTCCTTCTTCCTCTCAGCCCAGTCCAGGAACTTCTCTCTGAACAGGGATGTCTCATTATGCTCTGACAGTCTGCCAAACAGAGCCCAGCTAGGACGGCCCTCCCCCTGCCTGGGTATTAGAGAGAGAGAGACACACACACACACAGAGGTTGTAAAAATAAAAAAGCCTCTGAGCTGTAATGATGTGAGCTGTAATGGCAAATTACAACCACTAGGGGCCAGTACAACATAAACAATAACCCAGTATGCGCTGCTGAAGTCATGCCACCTTCTGACATTACTGACTGAAATAATCAAGTTAATCACACACACGTACAATCTATCTTTAATTTTTTTTTTTTTACAGTTGGATTAACTTCTATGAAACAAGTCAGGATTAGCATGTCAGACTTACTTTGGGACGTCCCCACCGGTGGAAGAGGTGTCAAGGGGGTTGATCCTGCAGTTGCTGTAATCGTAGCTGCCACTGTAGAGCTGCTTGCCCAGTTTGACGGCCACCTTCCTGTCAGCTAAGGGCACGTCTTTCCCATGCCATACATACACTTCACCACCAAAGTCAAACACTAAGACCTGTATTTGTGGGAATGAGGGAAGGGGAAGGCGGGATGGAGAAAGTTAGTGAAGGAAGGCAAGCGAAAGGGAGTTTCCTGATAAGTTTTGTTGGTTTTCCTCAGTGTCATTATGATTTGTGTTGATACAGTAGTGGCTGGGCAATATGACAAGGCCTTGTTTCAGTATAGAGCAAAAGAGTACAGATTTTTCATAGAAATGATTACCATATGCAAAACGGCAAACAAATATGCAGCCAAATGTCTGCCTAAACTCAACAATACTTTTTTCATATCATGCAATTTCAGACTTTCTGGGTAATTCCCAACCTTTTCAAGGCCACAGAAAGACCATATTTGTTTCCCTGACATTTCCAAACCCGCATCAGAGCCCATCATATCTAGTGTGCCTGTTACCTCTTTAGAGTTGAGCAAGGAGACACTTGGGATGGATGCCCAGGCGTCCTCGTGAGGCACCAATTTGTCTCCCTGGAGCCTGTACACCCCATTGGAGTCTACAACCCCACTCTCATACAGCTCATCTTCCTCTGGCTCCCCTGCACCTGCACCACACACACACACACACACACACACACACACACACACACACACACACGCACACGCACAGATACAAAGAGCAGAGTGTCTAAAAACACAGATGTAATGTTAGAGACAAAAGGAATCTTTTATGATTGTTTGAGATGAGAGTTAATTATCCTTGCAGGGAAACAGTGAGGCTAACGGTTTGTCTGTGTGCACTTAAACTGTAACAGCATGGGTGATTAATGTGCTACTCGGGTGGTCTGTGTATGTCTCTGTGTGCATAAGGAATCTATTAATGATGATATTTGCAATGTAGTGGGTGATTACATGCTCACTGTATCTGTCTACATGTCTGTGTACGTCTAAATTTGAGAATGCAAATATGGTTTGCATATGCAAGTACAGGTACTCATATGTACAGGTTAAGCTGGACATTTTTAATTTTAGCTTGGTATTTCTTTTCAATTTCAGACAACTGTGTGGAGAAAATCCAATATTTGTGCAAGTTCAAGTTCAAATCCAATGGGTGGTACTATCTGCAAGCTACATCATTAGTTTATTGATGGAGCCCATATTTTTAAAGAAAATGTCTTGCAAAGCTACCAAGTTGTTCTACAGTAAGTTACGAATAGACTACAACTGAAAATATGCAATAGCAATCCTTGATCCTTCAGTATATGTATGTACCTCTGTACTGGGTCTTGCCTCCCAGCAGGCTCCAGAACTCCTTGGCCCATCTGCTCTCAGCGTTGACACCCTCCTCCAGGACAGTAACCTGGGGGGCCTTACAGCCCAGGTCCCTCTTCGTCTGCACAAACGATGCCATCTCCGATGCCTAGCCACACAAAGCATACATGTTGTGTGGTTAGACAACTGTGTGTAGTTGGAAATTGCATGATACTGTTGTAATGTTTCAAATTCAATACTGTTTCTAAGGCAGCACTAGTATAATTCAAAATTACTAATCATTAGTCAATACTTCAAAAACAGAAGTTTCTAAAACAAGAAACAAACAAACAAAAAAAACATTTCACTCAGGCAAATTTGGTACCTTAGCTCTCTCAATGACATTGGCAAACTCTCCACTCCAAATGAAGCAATGCTTGGGTGCGATGAGAAGGAAGCAGTCGCCACTGTTCAGAGAGCTGGCCTTGGGCTCCACCAGCCGCACCTGGACATGCCTCCGACCTGCAAACAGCACACACATAGATACCAACATCCCCCTCTGGAATTAGACTTCTTTGCAAGCGACTACTCTTTCAAAATCATGTTCAAATTAATCTTGAGACCCTGCACATATCCTAACAACAGCCCTAACCCGACTGCAACTTTTGAACCAAAACTCCTCCCCAACTTTACCCTGTACCAAAGATTAACCTCTGCCCTGGCACACCTAGAATATAGAATACTTCTCACACTACTACGAGTAAACTCGGAAAACATTTTAGTGGAACATTACAGTCTTTTGATAGGAAGTTGAGGGTCAGCGTCGGACTATTCAAATAAAGTGCGAGCAAAGACACATAGTCAGGAATTTCTTAGTCACAAAAGCTTTCAGGCTGATGCAGACATCTGGGCTCTCCCAAGAGAGCAATCACTTAAAGCCATTTGTCTTATGGAATGCAACAGTTACAGATGATAAGATTATAGTGCACATCTGTTTTGGTATTACAACAGCATAGAGAAAACAGACATGAAACAAGATCTTTGTCTGACCTTTGATGCGAATAAGCATGAGCTTGTGGAAGGGCAGGGCGCTGTTGTTAGTCACAACTTCGGTGGACTTTGCGCTGCGCAGGTTGACCTTGCGGAAGTTCTCCTTGCTGGCAAGACCCGCCAAGGCCACGTCGGCCAAGTTGGAGTGCTTCGCCACTGGGTGGGACAGAAGACAAGATAGTTAGTAACATCACTATCAACTAATAGAGGTTAAATACAGGAGTGCAACACTTCTTTTTAACTATAACAACAGGTTTTGAATCATTACCTACTTTGTTTGGTATCAAGGTTGTGTTTGTGTTTGCCCTTTATTTAGAGTAATTCTGTGAGTATAAGAAGCACACCAAATAAAGACCAAACTGTGAGCTATCATGTATACTGTATATAAAGATACACAGGGAAGTGGTTACTCTTTAACACTTTAATGTGAGCTACACAAGACAGTCATACATAGCTATGGTGCTCATTTCCTCTTGAGTAACAAAGGTGTGAAAAGGTCACTGTGGTCAGGCTGGTTGATGCAGTGTTTGTGTGCAGAGTGTCTATTTAGACGAATCAGATATAGCAAATACACAGAGGGTGGACAACGTAACAGAAATTTAATGATGTTTAGATCTGGTGATTGGGGAGGCCATGGAAGGCATCTGACCTCATCCTGATGTTTATGTAAGCACTTTTGGATTTGTTAATCAGTGTGTATGCAAGTATTATCATCTTGGTACATAATCAGGGAACAGGTTTTTTAACACAGGGTACACCTGGTCCTGCAAAATGGCCTCATGTCTCCCATGTTATCACCATGCAGAGTAATCATTAGACCTAATGACTCCCACTAGATGGCTGCCAATACCATAACAGAGCCATCACCATGCTGAACAGCTGGCACACACCGTGGGTTGAGGGCATCTTTTGACTTTCTCCAAATGGAAACCCATCCGGATGTGGGGAAAAAGGTTAAAGGGATATGGGAAAAAGAGTTGAAGGGTTTCTGAATGTCAGCCTTGACCTAAAATACCAGCTTTGTGAAGCTCATGATATACAATTTTCATGGAGACTGTGTCATAGAAGCACTGACTCAGTTCTGTGGTCATTTTTTAAGGCTGTAGGCTTTATGGTGTTTAGCAGCTGTCCTGTGGACTGTCTGTCTAGCCCTGTCGGCAAGCTTCAACTTCTGACCACTGTTGATCTTTATGGATGCAGTTTGTCTCTGTTTGGTATATGGTGTCATGATTTTTGTGACCATTCCCACTACCACATTAAATCATTCTGCAGTTCTACTGCAATTCAAGCCACGACTATTTAACCCTAAACTCTGTTAACTGCCCAATGTTGTTTTGAAAAGTGGCGACTGTCAGACTTCTTTCAAGGCTGACACATACTGCTAAATGGCATTCAACTTAATATAAATTGCATGTGCAGCTGCCTTTGTGGTTGTCATTTAGTCAATTTAAAGTCTTTTTCATAAGCTGTTTCCATTATGTCATCCATCCCATGTATATACAAATAAATACAATATAACACTCTTTCCACCATGAGATCTAATTTACATTCTGAAATACAATTTCTTTGTTGAGTGAAATTCAGTTCTTTTGTAATCAGTTTTCCCATATTTCTGGTGGATTCTGAGGCATTAATAGGTACATAATGGTGACTGAAAGTTTAAGACTGACCACACCACCCTAAGAAGTAAAGTTAAGTCCATTGACGTTTGGTGGTGTCATTATGGATTTTTGCTGTGGAGATGGCAGATTTTTGGTGGTCAGTCAAAGCTTTATAGACAGGATTAAGGCCTTTAGAAGTTCTAGGTGAGACTGAGCAATCTTACTCCTCTCCACTTGGATCCTCTTAGTCTCCACAGAGGCCACGTTAAGCCTCTGTTCAGTGTAGACCTGGCGGATGTCGTTGCGGGCAGCCAGGGCCCGCAGAGGGTTTCGGGAGCCCTGATTCCTTCTGACTGGCCGCACTGAACGCTTGTGTTCTGCTACAGCTGAGATGAGCCTGGATACACAGACAGACAGACAAAGACCACTAGAAAAGCTGCACTTCTGAAAACCAGAGAACAAAAATGCATGAGGAGGTAATGGCGATTTATATTTGTGCTGTGTGGTTAAATTATAGAACATGTCTATGCCTTTACAATTAACATGCTGAAGGAAAACAATTCATAATAGAAATTAACGACGAATGGTGAAATAAGATTTAACATCACATAATCTATTTAAGGGCCAGCCACCAATAATATTATAATTATTAGCTAATTAAGAGTTAATAATACATTGTGCATTATTTAATCACTGATGAATGGCATGTTAATGCATCAACTACTCATTTATAAGTACAACAATACAACAGGTACAGCAAGTAATCAATATTGCCTCAGTTTATAATTTGCTGTCCATTAGTTATTATTCTGGTTAAACTCATTCAAATATGCAGGCAGGTATATGTAAATGTTTTACAAATATAGTAAAAACAGGCATTGTGTGACATGCTGTAATTCAAATGCAACATATGTTTACAATGGTTACTAGATGATTAATAACAAATGGTCAAAGTTCTACCCACACTTTAAAGCCACATTAAAAAACTAAAACAAACAGGCAATATTCCATTTGGAGCTCATCAGTGAATAGTCATAAATTTAACTGTAAAAACACAGGAAAACACTGATTATTCAAGCCTAACCGTATGTAATTCATAGATTATAGAGGGGTAATAATAAACATACTTTGGCGTATTGGCCTGAATCTGGCTGAGGTCATCCTCATTTATAACCACACTGGAACTGAGTGCCGAGGGCGAGACAGATTTATAGAAGCTGCCGAATGTCTCCTCATCATCCAGAGTCATCACTTCTTTTTCCATCTCTGCCGTCACTTCAATGGTGGACGTCCTGCTCTTGCCCACGCCTGACCCGGCCAACATTACAGGAAACAGGAAGCATGGAACAAGAGGTTTTACACAGAACATCTGAGGTCTATGAAGTCCATATGTGTGCTGGATTTGTTTGAATAATAGAAGATAAGGTCACAGTATGGTGATTCAAGTCGCATATCACAGTATCACATAACACACCACAAAATATGAAGAATTTCCTGTCCTGTGGACTGATTATGTATTTTGTTTATGGGACTTTTGCACTTTCTGATGCTTATCTGTTGTACATGGCTGAGTAGCAATAAAAGGAACCTGAGATTGAAATGGCATTATGAATAAAAAAAAAAAAACATAAAAAAACATACCTTTAAAAGAATATATTTAATGTTGATTCAGTAAAAGAAATCTCAGGTGAAAATAAAAGGTGAGCAACAAACAAAGTTAAACAACAAATAGGGCGGCTGTACCTTTATTGTGGAGCTTGTCTAGGAAAGATTCCAGCTTGTCAAGCCGCTTATCTCCTTCCACCTTGACATCAGTTCTACTAGAGATTTCTGTCCAGCAGAAACACATAGTTAGTAATACTACTACTATTACTACTTAGCAATACTTTCAGCACTACACTGATTTCTGGTATCAATAGAAGTTACTGAAAAGCCTCAAATGGTAGATTCTTACAGTGTATTTTTATGAGAGAAACGTAGATGACATGTAGAAATGTTACACAGAAACAAAAAAATAAATAAATATATAATAAAACTGAACAACGGAAGATATCAAAAACTTTTCAGTTTAGAAATGATGTGGAAATTGAAGTATCAGAACTGGTAATTACATCCCAACAGTAACTAGGCCTGCTATTTTAGGAGTAATTTGTAACTCAAGAGACCAGGTTAAGTATCAACATACTAGCTCACTGAGTCTTTATTTTTTAATTTGGCTTTTATTCCAACAAAACTTTTTTACTTCAAGCATACATTTGCAGATTCTATGAAATTAAGAAAAGTAAGCTTTTTGATTTACTGGGTCATTGTTCCACTGAATCACTGACTGACTGGGTTGAAGGGGAATATTGAGTACCTTCATGTGGCTTGACAGGTGTGGCAGAGGACTTTTTGAGATGGATGACAGGAGACTCTTCCCTCCCTGTATCTGACACAAGACCTGGTGGAACAGAGCAGCAGGTTCATGTTATTGTCCCATAATTTACAGTATTCACTAATGCATGAGATCTGGTGCAACTATCTCCTGTTCTTGTTTAACCAGAGTGAATGACCAGTGTATGGAGAACCGAGTGTACGATAACAAAATAAACAGATCTGGCATAAAAATCATAAAGATCTAGCAGTCAGTTAGTTGTCAGTTATTTGTCAGACACTGCAAAAGACAAGCAAACTTTTCTCATTTATTGTTTCCATTTTGAAAATGGATTATGCACGCAGCAGTATGATGAGCCCTTAAGCAAGATGTCAAAACAAAGATGACATAACTAAGTATAAAAACAAATAGACTCATTTGACTGACTGGTTGACAGAATAAACAAAGGACTTCTGATTTACCTCTCTTGGCCATTCGTCCAGCTACAGTGAACTGGGAGGAGTCATTGGCTGCTCCTTTGCCTTTATTCTTCCACTGCTCCTCTTTCTCCTGCAGGATCTTCATCCTCTCTGCCAAGGACATATTGGACCCAACATCTGAACTGGACTTCTGTTGGAACATTTAGTCAAATACAATTGAAATACATTAGCAACAACAATCATCATCCATCTTTTTTTAGTAGTGTAGGCATTCCATTCCACTTCTCATTTCACTGTAGGCCAGTATGAAGGCTGAGACAGTCACACTTGGGCATAAACAGGATAGAAAACTTGACTGGGACTTAATCCCAGGCCAGGGGCGTTGTATGAGGGCATGACAGATGAGAAATGGTGGAGAGAAGGGTTAAAACAAAGAAACAGGCAAAAATTTAACAAACAAGGATTATTCAAGGATTCCACAACTTCGTCATCATGTCTGAAAGAGCATGGATGCACTGCTTGCCCCAAAAGGTGTTTTCACAGTAGTTTCTTCTACGCCATTCAAAACTCATTCTTAAGACCAAAACATGATCTATGTTCAGTCCCTATAGAAAAACACAAAAAACCCTGACTATATATTCAGGCCATCCATCAACCACCCTTCTGTGCAGCTTTTCCTTCATGATTTACTCCAGCTGCTGTTTCTGCACCTGAATTCCACCATTAAAAATGAACACAAACAGCTTTACTGGGCCCCCTGGTCCTATTGGACCTACGGAGCAGTTCCATGGTAATTAATGATATTCCACTCCTAAATATCTGTGATGCATTTTATGGTCCTGGCAAGGTTTTTTTTTTTTCATGGCTGCTACCCCTTATTATTTCACTAATAATGAGCAATTCATCTGGTGTAATATACCATGAGTGTTGACTTCCATTCTACAGTAGGTTTCACACAACTTGGGCACAGAAACAAACTCCAAGAAGTGAATAAGCATGAAGTAGCCATTCTCAGCTGATTGCTGGACAAAATGAGTCACAGAGAAAATGTGACAATCAGCCACTCACTGCAGATGATCACAAGTGTGTAAAGGATGGACAATCAAGTCTGAGCGTCACTACAGGCAAGTCAAGTGAAATTGAAGAACTTTACAGAAAACAAAGGACTGAAAGAACAAGACTGGGGGGTTCATTTGCTACTAACTAAATACGATGTTTCAGACATTCATCTGATGGACAATATGTCATTGGGCTTGCCATCTTAATAATGATGCAATCTCAATTCTTGATTTTCATCAGATGCTTCTACTATGGGACTCTAACACAATGGTTACATGACTGGTATATGATCATGACTCCCCTTTTGCACTCAATTACTCTTTGCTTGTAATTTTGGTGATTTAGACCTGGAAGCATATATTACTGTTGCACTAATTTATGGTTGCTTTGGATAGAGCTAAAAGAAATTCCCTAATTTGGCTTTAACCAAAAGGCTTATTGTGGAAGAGAAGTCATGCAAGTCTGCGTTCAATGAGGCCCAATCCACCTTAGTCTCCCACAAGTGGGTGCAGGGCATCCTGTTAGTCAATGAGACTGTTATGTAACTGAACATCACAGGTTTGATCCTCACAGCAGCTAGGGTGTCCATCAGCAACACATAACCCCTACCTACACAGTCATTTGAAGTTACTCTGGAAAAAGGGCCCCTAAAGTATACATACTGGACTGTACATATACATATATGCATATATGGAGTAGACTCTGCATACGTCTCCAATGCTATAGTCACACAGCTGGGAGAGTAATAGGCTGGAATTTCTACTGCTGTATGATAACGAACTTCCTTTGAAGAGCTAAAATTTTAATAACAGGGCTGAGGAGTGTGTGCTGCCTGTCCCACATGAACATCAAAAGATGCAGCAATATGCAAACAGCCATACGTATTTCTACTCACCAAGATAATCACTGCAGTTTTCCCTCTGACAACACACACAAATATACGAAAACACACCCACATTCACATACACAGGCAGAGGTAAGTCGTAACAGATGATTTGAATTCAAATGTCAGACACATTGCATGCCGTGGTCAAATATTAGCCCGTAAACGGACATAAGCTCACAGAAATGTACATAAACACACCCACACATTTGTACAAAAGGGGTTTACAATATCGTGAACCTATGTTGAAATACCAAGCTGTTTCAACACATGCATGTCTTCAAACGAGTGGGTGACACTTGTTCTAAAACTGCAGGCTGAAAAGGTAAGTGCTAAAAGACAAAAATTTCAGCACATGGCAAAGTAGTAGTTTATCAACAATCCAATGAATCCAATGAATCCAATGAAAAGTAAAAATCATATTTATTATGCCTTTAAATCCTATCAAAAGGTAATGGATACTTTAATAACACTACACATACTTGCACACACACACTTGGCCAAGCCCTTCTAGCAGCAGCACATCTCTGGAGTCAATCAGAGAAGGGAAATACCTTGGCCTGACAGGACCCCAGAGAGAGGGGAGGAGAGGAAAGGGCCCGGGCCTCAAAGCCCCACAGGAAACCATTTTTTCTGTCCTGCTTCACTGTACTCTACAGGCAGCACCTCAGCCAAACCACAGACACAGATATCGACCAACTGAGGACCAACAAACCACATTCATGTAGCAGCAGCAAGTGCGTTGACAGCTCTGATTTCTCAGTGGTTATCTTTTGAGTGTGAGAGATTGTTCACAAGACAGGCCAGTATAAGGGAAAACTTCTAAGTCTAAGTCCATGCAAACGGGCACATACTGTACGCATGTACACACACTCACCTGAAGAGACTGGGAAAGGTGGACAGGCAGGTGTCAAAGTCAAAGAGAGGGGTAGAGTCCGGAGGTGAAGACAGAGGAAACTAGAGAGAATGGTGACAGGAAGGGGGAGAGTAGGAAGAGGAGAAAAGGAAAAGGAAAATTAACAGAGGGAAACAGAGGGAAGAGAGCAAAGGATGGCAGCCTAGATATCCATCTCAGGCTGCCACAGCTGGAGTGAGGGGTTTCAGCAAGGGAGATCAAAGAAAAGTCAGGGGGTCATATGCCGCCTAGAACTGATGGGAGTAAAGGAGGGGAAAGGAAGCGTCATTACTGCAGTGGCCACCACCACTCTTCCTGGCTTGGTCTTTACTTCTGCAACCCATAAGTTTATTATCTCCAAGACATTTCCTCAGAATTAACACACCCTGGAGGAAATTTCCAAGAAATCATTACACTTTGATGGGTTGGAGTTTCCATGGGGGTAGATGTTTGACATTTTGGCCCTGTGGAGAGACGCCAGACAGATCTCTGTCCAGTGAGGGCTGGAGCACGGTTCACACACATTTAGAACATGCTGAGTGAGGTGAAAAGAAAATTGTAGATACTAAAAATGCTCATATGTCTGAGGAGATTTTGTCAAGAACATATGCCTCTAAAATTCCCAGTGTAATGTCACTCAATCAAAACTGGATTTAGATGTACAAAGCAGTAGCATTTTACTACTTCTGTAATTTGGTAACAAATAAGTTTTAAATAGCAGTACTTTGCAATAGGATTGCTATCACTGAACTGACTGACATAAGCTTTGTGATGCCTGAAAATGAAGTGACTGATTTTTAAAAGACACCGATAAACACATTTTGAATTCAATTTCCAGCAAGGCCTGACTTCAATGAAACACCAGAGCTGTGTACAGAAAAGCTTAGCAGGCTTAACAGGAAACATCTGGGTTGGTGGGAGAGGGCGACCACGGTGTGTACCATGCCTGCTACAGTCCCTGCTCTCCTCAACCAAAGAGCAACAACATCTGCTTCGGCTTGGCATTGAACGAGGCCAAAGGACAAATTCCTGTTTTCCCTGGAGATGAAAAGCAATGGCCTTTCCTAAGTGAGAAATGGAGATGTGGCAACAATAATTACGTGCAAGCGAATGCCCTGCTACAGAGGCCAACTTGGCACTCACTCAAACAGTTTGCCAGACCATGTACTATCTCCAGCTCTGATCTGAGCTTGCTTTTCAGAGCTCCACAGTAGCAGCAAAAGTGCACACTGGGATCCAGACCTATTCACTGGCAGTAACAGCACATGGGTTTAAGGAAGAAATCCACAGCTTTTTGCGTTGCCAGTTTGGCCTTCTTTCATATGAGTCAGTTCCTAAGGTGCAGTTTTTGTGCGCTGAGTGGAATTATGGTGAATTTATTGCTTTACTGTGGACTTACCATAATGGGGACATATCACACAAATATAACATGACATCACTTTTCAGTATTCAAATGACAGGGGATTTGTTGAATCTTTTGGCTGTCTGCGCATGCTTAAGATGTGCCTTTTTTCTAGGCTAAGAGTGGATTTATTCAAAGGTTAGCTCATCTTTGGATGCAGGACGAGTCCACACCAGAAACCCCTCAAGAGGATTGCTGATCCATATATGCATCTTGACAAACGATGGCCCATATAAATAAAGATGACATCATTTCAACTTTGCGTCCAATGTAATGTTATAGGGCTTTGTCGGGGTTCTATGAGCTGCATATTTATCAGGTTTTTCCACTGCACCGGTACCATTCTGTACCTGTGCTGCCTCTATTGTGGTCATGATACAGCATGAACACCCTGTTTTTTTGCTGCCGTACTCAGCAGGGTGGTCCTGTTTGTATAGGAGACGAGCGTGCAGAAACCAGCATGCAAACCTCACACCACAGAGCACACCATTACAAAATATGTTTGGCTGTCTAACTTAAAATGGCTCATCACAACCATACTGCAAACTCCAAACTGCGCAAAATGAGCATGTTTATATTTAGCTATACATGTGTGTGATAAGAAAATGTGTAGAGAAAAAAGGCTTGCTTGAGGAGAGAGAAAAGGAGTTTGGACTCAGACTGCTTGTCAGCCTTTATAAAGTGTGAGAGGAGAGGAGAGGACAGGAGAGCACAGAGACTATTTAAGGGAATGGACAAAAGCACACAAAAGTACACTAAGAGTTTGGAGGCGGTGGTCGTGGCATAGGATTTTATTTTTACAAGGAGCAGAGGCGTGTCTTTCTCTCTCTGGGAGGTTAGCTAAGCCCTGGATCCCTAGATTTGGCATCCCCACTCCCAAATCTGCCCCACCCGTAGCCCCACCCCCTCTTGGCAGCCATTCAGGGAAACAAGCTGATTCAGCACAGAAAGAAAAATGTCTAGAGCCAAATCTCTCCACAGCCACCCCTCATCCACAACTGGGAAGTACTCATTCATTTTCCCATGCACAAAGCTGAAGGGAAGCCTCAACATATGGCAGCATTTGACCACTAGTGCCAGTTTCCCAAAAAATAAAAACAATACGCCTTTACCTGAGTTTTTCAAAGAAAAATAATGCTTGCTAACCCAAATTGTAGCCTTTTTGGGGGGGTTATTCTTCACAACTTACCGATTAACAGTATCAGGGTTAACTTTCTGAACCCTACTACTGGTCCCTCAGGACATTGGTCATTTTTTAAGTAACAGCCATACCTTCTTTTTCCAGGCATTTTCAGAATCTTGGAGGTGGCTGAGGCGTTCAGCCAAAGACTTGTGGACCACTTCAGAAGTCTTGGGCGTCTTCAGCTTGCTCCTCCAGTTCTCCTCGCCACCGCTCAACTCCGCCAGTCTAGGAAAGAAAGCAAGGAATAGACACATGACTTCTTATTTTTTAAGACGTACTATATATTGTCCAAATGCTTTGAACTTTGCTTATACAATAAAAGGGCTTAAATCAGACTGCAGCAGTGTAAACGCCTGTGAATAATGGATAAATTACCTGGCTTTTGTGTTTTTAATCATACATGAGGTTTTGCCTGTTTGGGAAATATGTATTACATCTAAAGTCAGGAAGCCGTTACTCTCATCCTTTGCTGCTTTGTTGCTTGTTTTGTAGAGTTTTTATTTTATTAGTAAGATCCTGCCAAAAACATGAATCCACACATTGCTTACATCAAAAAGGTAAGAGGCAGAAATGTTCTTAATTGAGTTTGCAGAACAACACTCTGCAAATACGCTGCAAACTACATTATCATATGTGTTTGTATTCATCAGTGTTATTTGTATATAATATTTCAAAGGCAAGCACCCGCACACTGTCCAACTTGCAATGAAAAAAGATAATTTGTTGGCTACGTTTCGGTACTAAACCTTCATCAGGCAAATGCATATAATATGCATCTGCTACTAATTGTCAGACTGTAATTAATATGGATACAAAACAACCATTGTTCTGAGCACTAAGAGCTATAATATTCACAGTAATTGTAAAACGACACAATAGCTGGAATGACAGTTCAAAAGCAAGAGTTTAAGATTTAAGTGTGTGGGTTTGAGTGTGTATATAATTTTCAATAAGGGAAGGGCTTTCAAAAAAGCAACATTTGGCATATTTCTTTGAATTTTTGTTTCTAATTTCTGTGCAGGGGAAAATATGTCCATGCACAGTATTTAGGTCTTTATCATTTTTCAATCTATGTGTCTTTGTGTGTTCTCAGACCTCTGGTTTAATGATGAGCTCAGGCTTCCCTCCAGGCTGCTCTCCAGCTCCTCCCCATCCTCAGACACAGCGGGGGTCTTCTCCAGCGAGGCAGTTTCATCGAAGCTCTCATCAGGCGAGGGGCTCCGCTCCTCTTCCAAACTCCCTCTACTGCTACTGCTGCTGTCCTCCCTTTGTTGTCTAGAGCTGCTGAAGCACCCTCCATCGGGGCTATCCTTGTCATCTTCATACTGTTCCCCAATGAATTCCTCCTCCTCTTCTTCTTCTTCTCCCTCATCCTCCTCCTCCTCTACTTCCTCTTCGCTCTCAGGGTGGCTGAGGGTGACGCTGCTTTGTCGGGCTGGTGCACTCTCATGTGTTGAGCCCTCACTGTGGTCTGACCCGACACTGGTGGAGCGGCTTTTCTTGAGGATTCCCTTGATGCCACGAGGCCCCGAGTCTTGGCGCTGCAACAAGGCAGGGTGGCTTGGCGGGGAGGCAGGAGGAGAGGACTCTCTGTTCTTGTCAGAGAGACGACTGGAGATCTAGCGCAGAGACAGAGAGAAAGACGGAGGGAGGTAGCCATCAGCCATCATGCTTGAAACATTTGGCAAAAACAGTCAAATGAAGTATGCAACACTGCTTTCTAGTTAACTGCATTTGTATGTAGACTTAATACAATAATACGCTCACACTGATGAGTGCTAATTTTTCCAATGTAACTCTGCATTTTCCACATAAACATGGAAACCCACTGTCCCATTCTTTCTCAGAGCTATAGGAGCTGTTAACACACAGCCGCCTTATATTATTCCTATGCCCTGAGGGCTATAGACAAGTCTCTGCTTCCAGAGGGCTCATTACACAGGACTGGAGCCCCATAATACACACACACAAGGCACGCACACACAAACACACATGCACACTAGCACATACGTCGTCGTAAAGCATAGACAAAGACATGCATGCAAACACACACACACACACACACACACACACACTCACACACACACACACACACACACACACACACACACACACACACACACACACAAAT
>OMLB01018424.1:41207-57733 GCA_900302555.1 Myripristis jacobus | reverse complement strand
ATGTCACCACTGTATTACATTTTTAAACACAAGGAACCTTTGATAAGGTAACAATGTTTTATTTTTTTTAACATAATAGCCAAGACTTGGTCTGAACTGCTCATATCTGACACAAGTCTGCATACCTCTAAATCATTCATACTGGTGGAAAGTGAAGTAAAGGTTAAAGAGAGGAGAAACCCAGAGTAATGGTTGGGAAGCACACAGTCTAGGCTCCCCTGATGGCTTCATTCATTTGATCTATGGATGATATATAGGATGTTATGGTTTTCAAGCTCATAATGCTGCCTTCAGATTGAGGGGGCTGAGACCCATTTTCCATATGAGGAAATTATGTATTATCTGCAATGGAATAATAAAAGGGCACACGTATTATCATTCTGAATATCTACAGCATTGACAAGCACTGTACAATCCCAAAATCACACACTGCACACATGCACAATGCCTCGTTCACTGCACTACACCTTCTGCCTAATTGCTTTTTAACTGGCTTTGACTTACAGTTGTGTTTTGCTGCCAGCTACTGATCAGTAGAGGCAAGTCTCTTTAGCTGCAGCCTCCCATTTGCGTCATTTGTACCTGCTGTGGATGACCAGCAGAGGGCAGCATCGCCTCCAGTCTGGCCAACAACCAGACCAATGCACTCGGCCTGAACACATGCACCATACAGTACATAAAGTATGCTTTTGTACATGAGCATGATTCAAACTTATTTTTAGAAGAAGAGAAGAGAGATGGAATTTAGGAATTCAGGAATTTAATGAGGAGAAATTTAGGAATATAATATGTCTGAGCCAGAAACAGGCCCACTGCATGTATTTGTCTAACAGTAGGGGTTGAGAAGCATAACATTTTTTTTTAGAAACCTGGTTAGTAATGTGAAGAAATTGAAAAAATAAAATTAATAAAAAAGATTTGTGCTGTATTCATGTCCTCATAGCATGAGAAATATGCAACCATTACACTAACAGGGTTGAGGCTGAAATTCGTTCAGTTCTTTAATGAATGAATGAATTGATTGATTGATTTACTTATTTATGAATTTATTTATTGATTGATTATTTATTTAGACAGATCTAACCAGCTAATAAATAATGCTACTTACCATTTTAAATGTCTAAGTTTAAGGAAAAATGCTGATGAATTGAGCTGGTTGAGTTTTGTGTACAACACAGCACAAAACAGAGGTAAACTGTGCAGAGAACAGCAAAACATACAGTTATGCAATAGCAATACAGAAACTTCATCAACCTACAAGGCCACTTAGCTCCAACAGGTTTACCACAGATAATAGCTGTAAAAGTGATATTGTCAATATTTGTCGGCTATCACTTCATAACATCATAATAATCCTGAAAAATAAAACAGTGTTTCATAATGTAATAATCTCAGTTTTATACTACAATGCTCAAAGGAACTACAAGCTGATCTCAATCCATTTATGTATTTTAAATAAATGTTTCATTGCTTTAGCCAAATTGAATTGCCTTAAAGGAACTGTGTATAGATGATACAAATAGTGGCTTGTGAATTGTTTTTATGGCAGTAAGTTCTGATAATGATTAGCAAGCTCTCAGCTCCCAGAGCAATGAATTCTGGGAGTTGTACTGTCTGGAACATGGCATCCAACCTGATGGACAGACGCCCGGTGATAAAACCACTGGAGGAGGAGATGACGCCCTCAACTCCTTTTTCAGTGAGACAGGAGCTGGCAAGCATGTACCCACAGCAGTGTTTGTTGACTTGGAGCCAACGGTCATTGGTGAGATCCATTAACTCATTCTTGTAATGCACACCCAGACCTGACTGACCCAAAATGAAGAAAAAAACCTGTTTAATGATTCTTTGAACTTAACTTGGACCTAATGTGGTTTGCTCGTTTTACTCTTGTACTTTTGCATTATGTCAGAACAAGCATGAAATTTAGTCTAAACATAAAATCATCCAAAAAATTGACCAAATGCACCAAATGGTCAACTCACTGTGTGTGCAGTGGTTAGACTTCCCTAAACAGTTGTTTGTTTGTTTGTTTGTTTGTTTGTAGAGATGAGCTGCAGATTGGAACCTACAGCTTCCAGACTGAGAGGCTGATCACTGGGAAGGGAGAGGCAGGTGTTGTGGTCATTACACTATTGGCCAAGAGAAAATTGACCTGGACAGGATCTGTAAACTGATGTGTGTCTGCCACAAATGAAATGATGTCTCATGAATGTATTTATTGTTGTTGAGTGGTTATAATGGAGGTTTTCCTGTTCCCAGCGCAGACCAAGGCACTGGCACAGCGCTGGCAGTGGCACTGGCTCTGGTTTTACCTCTCTGCTGACGGAGCGTCTGTCTATTGACTGTGGCAAGAAGTTCAAGTTTGAGTTCTCCCTCTACCTGGCTCCCCATGTGTCCACCGCTGTAGTGGAACCGTGTAACTCCTACTTACACCAGCTTGAGCAGGTTAATGAGTCAGGTTGTATCCTTCATCACTGCCTCCCTCTGATTTGATGGTGCACTGAATATCGAATTGACTGACTTCCAGACCAACTTGCTGTCTTATCCCTGTATCCTCTTCCCTCCAGCGACCTATGCTCCTGTGATCTCTGCTGAGAAATCTTACCATGAGCAGCTCTCAGTGTGTGGGATCACAAAGGCTTGCTCCCACCATGGCAAATGCCGTACATGGCCTGCTGTTTACTGTATCATGGGAATACTGTAGCCGCAGATGTTAAGCTGCGGCGGCCATTTCCACTATTAAAACCAAATGCAGAATCCAGTGGATTAAACATAATTGCCGAAGAGACTGGCTTGATTTGTCAGCTTTTACTGTCCCACATGTTAATTGCAGGTCAGAAGCCTTATGACTGACACCAGAGATGGGAGCTGCAGACCAGCTGTGTAAAATACAGTTATATCCTATGGTTTTGCCATGTTTCTGTGTTTAGACTGTTGTTTCTGGACTTGTAAAGCTTTGTCTTTTGAGTTTCCCCCGGACTATGTTTATGGACTTTGCTCCTTGAGTTCTGCTCATGCTGTGTCCTTCATGTTACCTGCTGTGTCACTCTCGTTGGTGTTTTCACCTGTGTCTTGTTATCCAGTTTGCTAGACCTGCTTCCCGTGTTTTCCTAGCCACTCAGCTCCTCTGTCTGTTCCCCTTCTTAGTCCTCCACACCTATCCCAAGTCTGTGTTATCAGCCGTGATTGTTCTGTTCCTTCCCCTGTGTTTCCCTCAGCCGATCCTCTGTACTCTCCAGTCTTGTGTTCCAGCCTCGTCCTCAGGTGTGTCTCGTTTCCTAGTTAGTTCCTTGTGTATTTAAATCCCGCCCTCAGTTTAGTTCTTTGTCTGCTTATTGTGTTGTATTTTCCATGTGTGCACCTTGTGCTCTCAGTGTTCCTTGTGCTCGTCATATTTTCCAGGTTTAGTTGTTACATAGTTTTGCATTCTTTGATGAAACCTGCCTGAGGTCCTGCACTCTTTCTCCTCCATGTGACAGACTTCCAGTGATTCAAATTTGCTTAAGTTTGTGATTACCAGACTTAAACCAGTGATATCATTTTAACCAACTCTTCTTCTCAGGCCAAAAATATCTCAGTATCTCAAGTAAAACAAGGAACTGAAGGATGGAAATGTCAGACACAAGATGCTGCATTTATATATATGTAAATTCTGTTTTTGGTACATCAGGCTGTTAATATTGATTCTTCCATAGATTTACTACAGACATGTCACAAGAGGCTAAGACCTTCCTATAAACTTTATTCCAGTGAATATAAATATTGCATATCAGATTCCTGTGAAACAACTGAACATTTTTGTAATTTTCAGTCAATTCTATGTCAATGAAACTTGGTGTGCACAGGAGATTGTGTTGATTTGTCCATAGATCAGGGTGGTTGCTTCTGATTTAGTACCTTGGCAGGGGGTTATAATATTTTTACAGCTCAAGACTATCTCCTATAATTAGGCAAATGTCAGGCAGATAATACTGCAACATATGCCAAATGTAGGATGCTCGTGACAAGGCTGAACACTTACTGTATGACCCTCAAAAGTAACAAACAGTCTTAATGGTTGAGAAAAAAAAACTCCTTTAATTTCAGACTTATAAAGTATAAAATAGTACATAGTACTCAAAATACTGTTCATCAGTTCAGATGCTGAGAAGAATCCATGTCACATATTCTGTTTAAAGGTGTTGCATGCATAGATTTGGTTAGTACTTATGAGTACTAGATTCACCAGTTGCCCAGGTCACGTTAAAATACTTCTGGTAATAAAAACATGTTCCCAATCAGCAATATACAGTGAGCTCCAAAAGTGAACAGCATACATCTTTATATATTAAAATAAGGTGCCACAAAATACCATAAAAGCTGGTGCATTTGTTAATAAGTGGATGGTGGGGCACCTGATAGAGCACATGCAACTTATCAAGGCTGAGTCCTTCCTGCAGCAGCCTGGGTTCAAATTCAAGCCCAGGCCATTTGCTGCATGCCATCCCCTCTCTCTCCCCTGCCTTTCCTGTCACTATCAAATAGAGGAGAAAAGCCAAAAAATAATGTTTAAAAAAATAAGTAGATAACAGATATAAACATTTTCATATATCTCTTGCTGTCTATAGACGGATAAGGCTTGGGAGGCTTTATTTGCCGATGATGACATTTCTGTAGCCCTTGACGTGACACAGCTTGTTGCTGTTGAAGTCCACCACCAGTTTTCTGAGTCCAAAATGGGTGGGTGTGAAGTAGATTTTTGCCTTGACATGTTCCCCAGGTCCCACTACGGAGTCAAGCCTAAGGGTAAATATTTAAATATCACATTAGTAACACACACTGAACAATTTATCATATCCCCTTGGCTACATAAATATTTATAAAATTGATTGCTGCTTATTTGGGGCTCCATGACAGTTGTGACTATTTATGGTCAGAATGGAGGCAGAGCTGCAGCATAAAACTGAAGGTTAAAAAAAAGAGGAAGAAGTTTTGATAATAGTTTAATTTATTTTTGATGCACTGGCCAACCACTTTACATGCTGACTGTAATATCAAAAGATGCATTTGTTCATTATATTATCAGTCATGGAGACAAATGTAACATCGCATCGAGCAATGAGCTGAATTGGCCTACTGTACTGCTGAGTTGTCACAAAAAATCTCTTGGGTTATGTAGAAGAAGGATAATTTGATTTCAGTTATAACAAGTCACAACACTGGTTATTCATCCCATATATATTCTTTTACTGTTAAGCTGGTCCTGGTTAAACAGCAGCATGTCCATTCAGACATCTGGATGGTACATGATGGTTACAACAACATATCTTAGAGCTTGGGGATCAAATTTCCCCCCAAAAATATTTCAATTGCACAAAAGGAATGATTGTAAAGAAATCAAGTTTTCCTTTGGATTAATTTTCAGGTCAGGTATGGTGAGTTGGTTAAATTAGCTCCCGTTACTCTAAGACCTATGAAATATTCTGACAGATTCCTCAGGCTTATATTATAAACATCTTTGTTTGTCAGTGGTTTGTAAATATATTTAATCTGTTCACCACTACATGTTTAGCAGAAACTGGTAGGCACATGTCCGTTTCATCCAAGTGTACACAGCTTTGTTGAAACGGTGGTCAGTTATGGTTCATAATGTTATGATTTAGCATGTAGTTCTCTCTGTGAGTGTGTTAGTGCTCTTTGTGTAAACCTCAGTGAAGGGTGGATTTAAGAGTGATTTACAGTGGGGTAATTAAGCAGTCACTCTACCTCTCAGTGAGAACGCGGCCACCAGTGAGGTTGGCTCCCTCGATGCTGAAGCAGCAGCTCTCCAGCGGCTCTGGTAGAGGGTTCTGCAGGGTAAGCTCTGCGGCCAGCTTTCGGTTCTCCTTTGGTTCACCGAGGATCTGCAGGACACAGCCAACCTCAACATGTTACCAGAATTCTTACAATAAGCACAACACTGCATCAGCAGGGCCAGGCTCTTTTGATGCCATCTGACCAGTCTGGTATTGGGTTTGGAGAAACATGCCATGCAATTTTGATATACACACAGATTTAGAGTATCAAACAGAATCAGATAGCTGTCGGTCACAGTTCTGCAAATGCTTACAGCAATATTACAGGAAATTGCCCAGGAAGAGCTTTTCAGATCAGCACCAGACTGTAAGAAAAACTTGGGCGCTGACATGGCGGCAGAAGGCTTGTTTTTGTTAGCATGAAAGCATCTACAACCAAGAGTTTCGTGTTACACTGCACAGGTCCTTGCCATTGTAAGTGTTTGCCATCATTGGTGACCCAACCTGTCGTCCATTTCTTTAAATTACAAGATAGCCAAACTGGGACTTGGATTGTCAGAGTGTCTGCTTGTCTGCTTACATCTTTGTGTGGTGGGTCACTGTACTCACTCTGACTTTGATTTCAGGGTTCTCCAATACAATGTTTCTCACGGCCAGTGTGATATCTCTGGTGGTGTAGTCAATCAGCAGAGCTGCCAGACGGATCAGGTTGTCCTCAGTGAGTGCACCACCATACTTGGAATAGTTCAGCCTTAGTGGAACTCGCCTCTCTGGAGCAAAACAATTAGTACAATGAATTTTATATAACACTCACACTGTAAACTCGTGCCTTTAAAACAGGCTTATATGAATAACAAATGGTGACATGGCCTGAGCTCACCTCCTCCTGGCTGGAGTTCAACATTGAGCAGATCTTTAAAGCCACAGTTCTCTCCCAATACTCCATTGTAGGACACAGATGTGGACCCAAACACTAGACGACACTTCTTCTCACTGGGCGTGTTGTTAGTAACCACAGCGTACACATCAAAGTCACAGCCCTTCTTCATCTCTGATGTAACCTTGATGGTGAGGTGCAGGCCTTGGTTCTCCTGCTGCTGAAGCAGCTTGTTTTGGTGGTTGGCCTTCTCGAAAGCCTCTCTTTCTTCGGCAGAGCCTGGCAGGAGGATATTTAATCACTAACTTGTGCAAACATTTTGATAGAATGAATCAGAATAGACCCAATAACAGAGCTTTACACTGTAAAGGGGGCAGTAAACATGTTTTTTTTTCATGGTATGCTGCAGTAATATATTCACAGTAAAGGCCTGAGCTGCATCTCACAAACCTTGCTTCTTTGCCTTTTGATACTACTTAGTCAGCAAAAACATTAATAACTATAAAAAACAAAACAAAACAAAACAAAAAAAAACATAACTTATCTGAGCCGGCTGTCCCTGAGAATTGGTTGTAAAACTGTAATGTGTCAGTGTTGTGGTTTACGTCACACTAGCTTGTAATGGGTTGAAGTTAGGTGTGGCTGCGGTTTGCTCTGTACCTTCAGGGTACTTGTAGAGATGAGTGATGTCCTCTCTTTTATCATTGCCAACACTCTTTGTGCTGATCTTCTGGCCCACGAGGGTGGCAGCAGTGACTTTTTCTGTGTTGCCGTCTTTTTTCTGCATGAAGGTGACGACATCTGCATTGACCTCAGCAAAGACAAACGGAGCATCATACTTGATAATCAGCTCGCCCTCCTTAATGGCCTTGACAGGGATGGGGCCGCAGCAGTACACTCCTGAGAGACAAACAAGATGCAAAAATGGAGATGGTGGATCCTCCTTGGTCAAGAAATCCCTTCATCAAAACAGCTTTATTGGTACACACTGTTAGTTACCTTCGCTTTTCTCCTGTGGTGTGGGGTCACTGGCCTGCCAGCCATCAAAACCTGATTTGAGGTCAGGCCTGGTCATCCAGCTTTCCACCCAGCAGTGATAATTCCTGCAGACACAAACATATACACATCAGCTGATTTCATAAACCTGACATACCTTCTGATTTGGAGTTACACTAAAGATCTAAACTTTACCAAAAGTTAAGTGCATTCATTAGTCTGTAATAAGTAATGCAATTCAAAAGGTTACCCACACTTTGGGCAGCATATCTAATTAGATGTAATCTATTATAACTAATCTCTAGTAATGTCCCCAGATTACTTTTAATTTCAGACTGCTAGTATTTGAGGCATAATGGTACAGATAGGACAAACTGTCAAACAGTAAAGTTCATGTAATACCTTTCAAGTTTTAATAAAAGCACAAATTTCCATCTACAGGCTACCACATGTTTAAAAGCACAGAGTAGCTATCACTATTGAAATGGCCCACTGATGTATCTCACTTTCACTTTACAAGTATACCCAGAGGTAGCCCTCTTATTTTACAGAGACATCTGTAGCCAGAAGATATTATTTTCTTACACATACATACACATACATACACACATACATACATACATACATATATATACTCATATATAAAGACTATATAAGACTTCTAACCAGATCATGTCTCTGGCTCTTGTGGGCTGTCCATCCTCATTAATGTAGCGCTCAATCACCAGGTTGGCGTTGGTGTCGTGGGCTGACAGATAGTTGGTGACTACTCGGCAGGGGATCCCAAGGGCCCTGGAAACTAACAGGGTAGAAAAAAACAATGTACATTCAACTTTCTCTTAAAACATTTGATGTTGTTCTGTGCCTGTTAGAGATAAACCAAATGTGTTTTGCAGTGATAGGCTACGGAGCTTCACTCTGTCTATCTTACCTGAGCAGGCCACTGCAGCAAACACCCAGCACTGTCCGTAGCGTACCGGCTGACAGGCGTTCCTGTCCCAGTTCTGCAGGATCTCCACGCTGCCCTTCCAGGACATGGGGCTAACACCTCCTTCATAGTCATCGGTCCATCTTCCCAGCAAGACGCCTTGGTCATCATTGCAATTCACCTAAAAAGCAAAGGAGCGTAACAAGATTATGTTTGTTCACAGAATTTAATGTTCAGTTTGAAGTCATGCCATTTGGGAGAAAAACAGTAGCCTGCAACTGCAAGTGTCTCCTCCATATAAAACAGTGGAAATGGAAAAGTGAAATATTAGTATGACATACCATGGCACTCAACACTCTGCACACATAGATTGGATTCCTCCTCCCTGAGCAGTCTTTCCCAGGATTGCGTTGATATTTCGGATTCATATCCAGGATTCTCAAACAGGCATCCAGGATTCCAGTTTCAAACTGCACAAATATACAAAACAACAGGCAACCATCACTAATCATCTGTAGAAGTAAGTATAATTCAAACGCTGCATATCTACCTCTGTAAGTGATGACAAAATAGTGAGGTGGGAAATGTCAGACTGAATCAAATTCCCTTATGGAAACAACAGGTGCAAACATAACTAATTTGATTTTTAATTCTGTCATGCTGTATTTGATCTGTACTCATGCACTGGTAATGCAATGCTAATCAGACCGTATCACATATCAGCAAGATGTGGTTTGGAGATGTGAACACTTCTGCAACTTTAACAGAGTTTGAATATTCCCTGAGAGATACAAATGTCACAATCTTAAATTCAGTGTTTATTGTTTAGTAATTTCTACATTTACTACTATGCAACAACATGAATCTCTTAGGGAGGGGATATTGTGCCATTATCACAATAAACCTCATCCTTATCGGCACATTACTGGCTCTCCTGTGGGAACATGTCTGGTTAATGTGATGAGTGAGAGCGTCACTGTTGGTGTTGGTACCTGGCCAAAATTCCATGGTGTAGGTAGGGGAAGTTTGTAATTTCCACGAAAAATGATTCCATCCTGACATAAGACATATTCCTTCAGACTCTCCTCATTGTCCATATACACCGCATCCCCTGTTGCCAAGTCACAATGCAAAACAGTGCAATAATGAAACGCCTCCTCAATAGAACAAGGCTGGCAAGTATAGGTTATTATTGCCTGGAAACTACTCAGGAACACAAATATTTTCATTTACAGATACAGTATCTTGAGTTCTGGAGTTTATTCATACCATCTGAATGAAATATGACCTTTTACTTGAGCACATCCACACACATCCACTCACTCAGTCATTTACACCCTCAGTCAACCACTCACTCACTTTCCTTCATTAAAGGAAAATTCTAGCGTAAAATGCATTAATAGCATTAAAAACCCTGAACTGGCAATTTACATTATGTGCCATTTTATTCCTTTTTTGTATATTAGTTATTCCACGGCAAAGCAGCCAAAAGTTAATCTACTGATGCCACTTTGAAATATTATCAGCACAGCTACAAATCCGTTTAATAGGAAAAAATATTGTACGATCTAAAACAAAAATGTTTCAAAGAAAAATTTCAATGTCAGCCTCTAAAAATAAAGGAACAGGGCCTTCTTTGTAGACTCACAATTGGCAATGATGTTAAAATAAACATACTAGGAGACATCCAACACAGAAAAGCAAGAGCACACTTTCCTATGAAACTCCATTATACATTTTACCAATGGAAAAATGGGATTTTACCTTAAAACAACAATGTTAATGTGTTTTAGGGTGGAATTTTTCTTTACTGGTCCTAATCCTAAACTACTGCAGTTCTGTCATACATGCTATATGATACCACTACTACTGCTACAACACCCTACTTCTGTTTCTCACAGGCACCTGTCATTAGCTCACTTTGACATGGAACCTCATCATTCAAGCATTCAACAGCCTAAGACTGCTACACAGGATCCACAGACTGACAGCTTGACATATAGTCTGCTTACCCACCTGGGCACCAGGGGTTAAAGAGCAGGATAAACTCAAACCGCCCTGAGCGACCCAGCGTCAGGGTGTAGCGGCCGATGGGTGCATCTGGTGGAGAGCAGATGGACAGGGCCACCATGTTCCCTGGGGGACCGGTGACAGCGGCGCTCCAGCAAGAAGTATCGATGTTGGCAGACAGATCAAAAGAGGCCCTGGTGCCATACTGATCCGAGGGATGAGGACCTGTGTGTGGGAGTCAGTATGGTCAGTGCGAGGACGCTCCACTTGGGAAATACAGTCAAGTAAAGCATTTGCATCTCTGCATGATAAATTGGAAATGGAAAGTTAGATCTCACATTCCCGCAGTTTTCCCAGCGCTCCCTTAATTTAGTTCAAACATTTCTGGAATCCTTTCGCATGCATGGACAACAAAACTGCATAATGGGATATAATTATGACCAAAGACGATAGGAACCCGAGTCTCCCTTTGTGGCCTCAGTTCAGATTTGAGTTCTGGTAAACTACGTGAACTCAAGTTCCTCCATGCTTACTCCAGGCATCGGTCCAAAGAATCAGTCTCTTGAAGTCTTTCCACTCAGTGCAACCAACCAAACCATGGGTGGGCTAGGATACTATGAGGGGCAAAAATGCTTGATGTTCAAAGTTCATAATGTTATCTCTGATTGCACATATGGTTCCTGCTGGCAGCCACACTTCCTGTTTAACCAGATGGATTTGATGGCAAGCAACAGTTGTGTTATCATACTCTGCATGGCAAGTTCAACCAAACGTTAATTAAGCAGAGGAGACAGTTTTCAGAGATGGTTAGAGGTATTTTCAAAGGCGTGCTCTTCAGGCCCTGACAGGAATATCTCAGGCTCCTAACAATAACAGCAAAGTCAGTTAACACCCGCTGTGCAAAGAAGGGCGAGTTGAGGACAACAATGGAAAAAACAACAGAATGAGACCTTACAGCCTCTGTAAGTATACTCACTTTTAAAAGCCAAAGTAGCAAACACAATGTCCTTTTCCATATAAATGGCCTGGTTTTAACCTGACTGCTCCTTTTTCCTCATCATCTTTGAAATCACAATGGGCAATAGGAAGATAAACATGGCGTGGTGCCACTGGAAACACATGGTTACAGTAGGCATTTCCACAGTGCTTAAGACTTCCTGAGGGACAGAGCACAATTATAGTGTTTCCCCCTGGCCTCTGTTAATGATCCACTCTACCACACATTTTTCAAGTACTGGTGAAAGTTTGTTCTGATGCTTGTCTAATTAAAAGTTATTTATGCGGTAATTAGCAAACCATTACCACTTACAGAAACTAAAACATCTGAGAGCATATTATACATACACCTATAAAAATACTGTCTGAATTGTGAATCTGTGCTATGCTGTATTGATATGGTTATAATGAGCAATTTTTAAAAGAAGACTTCTAATATCATAAATATATATAATAGAGTGATTACTGATCGAGAAATTTAATTCATTTGCTGAGACAGCTCAAGACAAACAATTCTCTCATCTCTGCATGATTTTAAAAAAAATACGATGAAAAATAAAAATACATTGCTCACTTTTGTATCCATAGCCAGAGTCAGTCATTCCAAGCCTATACTGACATTGATGTTGAATATAAGGTATTGCTTGACAAAATTACCAGGCTAATCGTCCTGTACTGTACCTGTTTCTACTGTGCAGACAAGAGAGCTGGCTCCTGGCTGATAGACTCCTGAGTGGAGCTGCAGGTTGACTGTGAACGGCTGGCCTCTCCTCACAATCAGACGATCGACACCATTCAGATCGGTACGATGGTGTGTGTTATTGAGCTCATACTGCAGGTCCCAGCGGGCAATGTCCAATGCTTAGAAGGGGGGCAAAAATAATAAATGAACATGACAAAAGAACTCAATATATCCCTTTTTGGAATAACTTCATTGTACAAAAAATAGCTTGTTATTCAGCATCATTATGAAATGCTGTGTAATGCAAAAATGTTTTTGTCTAGCTGTCATCATCATCTTGTGAAACAGGGACTTAAATTGCCTGCTATGTTAAATATTGTAATACCATGTAAAAATTTAGTTGTTGATAAAAAATGAAAATAAACGTGGGGCATATTTATTTTACAATAAATTAAGTGCAAAGGAATTCAATATGTCTGAATAGCAATTAAATAGTTATTAAGTATAACTATTTAAGAACAATATAACATAAAGTATACTTCTGTTTTGGTAAATCCAAGGTTTGGGATGGGCTAACGGGCATTTTAAATTGATTTACAAGGTCCAACAATGGCAAACAACTTTTTGTGGCAAATTTGTGGTGAATTAGCCCTAAAACTGTGGTTGCTGCAAAGTCTGCATTTCTTGCCAGACAGTTTGCCTTTCTGCACTGATGTGACTTATCCATTTGTGTTAAAAACCAACTGTTACTAGTTACAAAAATTCACTTCTATAATGACTTCACTTTCCAATGTCTCAGTGGTAGAAAAAACTTTTTTTATATATGCGAAGGGCCACTTTATGACCTTTAGAGAAATTACAAACTCTGTTGACTTGGTTGGAAAATAGGCGTGTATAAACTTCAGCTTCAACCAGGACAGTTGCTCTCATTTATGTCAGCATATTTTTGTTTCACAGGGCTTCTGAATGGGTTTAACAAGGTCAGCACAGACACGCTGAATTAGCTGGTGTCAGTCACTCCCTGTGAAGTGTGTAAACACATAGCCCCTCCTTCTCCCCAGGGTGTGTTGTGACTAACAGAATCCCACCCTCTGATTTCCTGTTTGCATTGAGTTTGAGTCCTCCCGCTGTCACACTATTGGTTGGGCTGCTCCTTATTATGTCAGGAGGTTAATCTCTCTCAATATATTAAGCCTTTGTGTTAGGTGGCAATGTCAAGGATAGGGCTAAAGGCCTGAATACACAAAGACGAAGCTGCAGCTACTTCTTGGTGTTTCTCATAATATCCATGGGGATCATTTAGACATTCCTCCTGGCTCTGATCTGTCACTGATTTCGACCTTCGTGCAGTTCCGAACTCCAGACATGACGGTGTACCTAATTGGACCAAATGCCTTCAGGCTGACAATGTTATGTCTTGCGGTACAGCTGTTCACTTTAAACTTTTTTGTCAAACTTTTATGGAGATTTCACTTTTGCTGGATTGAAAGGTTAGAGCTATTAGGGCTGCACACATTTTTAACACCATCCAGACTTTTTGCTGACAGATTAACGGTACGAACCTCAACTACGAATGAGTGCTGCAATGCCTAGCACATATTTAACAGTTGATTGAGGAACCATATACATCATTTGGCTCTAATACATGCAGCATTTTTTGCCTATTCTCACACTGAAGAAAAGCCTGTGAGAGAGAGTGTGAATCCGTGAGGTGCAATTTCACTGACTGTGATGTTTTTAGTGGTGTAGTTTTTATACTAGTGGAGAACAAATTGTACTTAATTAATTAATTTATTTATTAGTTATTGTTGCCACAGTGCTTTCATTCGTTGACAAGGTGCTTTTACAATTGAGGGTCTGTTCGCCTGTTTGCAGCTGCTACATTCAGTGCCTTATCACCTTCACAACCGCTTATATTATGTATTATGTCGTTTGTTCTTATGACTTGTCTTTTGTTTTTATGACTTGCTACAATACCAATTGCCCACCCGGGACAATAATAAAGATCTAATCTAATCTGATCTATCACTTCATTTTTGTGGAGAAAAGGGGGTGGCAGGGTCTCACCGCAGTTGGGGGGTCTACTCTAGCACACCTAGAGGGAAAAGAGCCCAGTAAAAGTGATCTATGGCTTACAAGAATGTGGTGACAATTAAGCAAAATGAAAACATATGAAGGTCCATGACCCAAAAACTTTCAGTACTCAAAGCTAAACAACCCACCTTAATGTGGTTGCAGTAAAACAGCACAATATTCAAAGTGTTATCATTGGTGGGTTTTGTTGTGGGTACATACAGGAAGCTAGTATCATAGAAAACATATTTTCATTAGCTCCCATGCAGTAGTACAATAATGTGTGACCTGAAGTAAGAGCTGCAGCATGGCAAACTGAATTTATTTAATTCACTTACAGGATTAAGGGTTATATACTGAGACCTTAGCATATCACAAGCAGATATTCCAGTGCCTGAGTTTATTCAACTCCCTGCTCCTCTTTGAACCTGCTCTCTTCACTAACCCATGGCACACTGTACACACCCACACTTTGCCTCCAGTCTACCAACCATGAGCAACACCACAGAAGGGCTGTCTTAATGTGAGCAGCACTGAGGCCAGCATAAGCCTTATAAGGAAACTAAAAACTAAATCTAGCTGGGGTGAAGTGGGCAGCAATGGGTACAGTAAACACTGTTTAAATCCTGGAAAAACCAATATGTAAACTCTCGTCTGAAGTTAAATAACTTGTGCTCTTTCAGTTAGCTGTGAATGAACAATGCTGTGGCTCAAAAACCCTCTCTCTGCCGAAAATGAGGCATCTTGTTTTTTTTCCATCCACGCTGACTTCAGAGCTGCATACTGTGGTAATCAAAGGCGTTTAAGTCTAACTGAGCGCTTTGTGCATGTGCCCATACACATGGCAAACAGGTGACTCTGATTCCCCGCTACTCTGTTTATTATACAAATTCTGCAGCAGTGAAAGGATGAGGACATTGCATCCCACCATGTCCTCATCATCTCTGCTTACATGATGGAGAGAGAATTTAGATAAAACCCCCTGGCTTTTCATGTTTTTAGATGCCTCAGCTGGCCTAAATTAAGGAATATTAACATACTGTGGCTATGCACTTTAAATTATACTGACTGTTGAATGGGAGGAGGGGCTTTTTTGATTGTAGACAAACAGTTAGCACAAGACAACTACTGAATAACTATGGTTATCAAAAGATCCTATACTGTATTATAATATACTCACTGGAAATTTTGTAGATATTGTAGTGTTTCTGATATTTTTGGTTTGAACAAATGGGTCAGCGACAACTGCAGCTGATAGAGGTGTTGTATGACAATCTTGTAAATGTGAAGCTTGGTCTTCAGTAAAGTTTTGAATGGGTTCAAAGGGGCTTTGGGCAACCTATTTCTAAGGACGCTGTGCCTGTAAAGTTTGGTGCAGTTAACTAGTAGAGGCACCAGCTGCTCTCCAATGCTATTAAAAGCACCAAGGTCCCAGTGCAACAATCATCTACACGTTTTAAATGAAGGTGAAACATTTTTGAAATGCATAGCTGTGCAACTCCCTTCTTCTACTTGACTGAGAATTGTTCCAGCAGCTTTCAAAGCAGCAACAGAGTGTGATGAGATGTGCAGTTTGTGATAACAGCTGTCAGCTTTTTATTTTCAGGCATCCTGTCTGCAGCACTTTGGCTGATGGCTGTCATTTTTTAAAATATGTCCTATAAATAAATTGACTTGACTACCGAAATGATGCCCTTTCTAACATTAACCATATGCCGTAAATAGACAGTCACAGCACTGAAAACGGTATACTGTGTAAATCATGATGATGCATTGTACTGTCATGAGCTAGTAAATCACTAAGGTTTTCCTATGTGACTTCAAAGTCCCCTAAGTTTATAATTGTCCCTCAACTCCCATATTAGGAGATTGTGGGAAGAAACTATCGAAGTCAAATGTTTTGCAGGAACTGACTAGTTAAGATGGGGGGGAAATTAGTTTGGCATTACCTCGGATCAAATATCAGTATTTATAATCCAATTTTAATGTATTGCTATTGAGCTGGTAAAAACTGGTGAAGGACAAACGGACAACAAAATTTTCTATATGAAAAAAAAAAAAAAAGATAGCGGTAAAACCTACCTTGAGCCATCAGTGCAGGTGTGTTCCCAAACAAAGCAAATGTGTTCGTCGGAGGAGTTTCAGTTCAGTTGGCAGTGTGCGGGCTCTTGGTGCGGTTTCTCCGAC
>OMLB01018424.1:25099-37218 GCA_900302555.1 Myripristis jacobus | reverse complement strand
GTACTGACGCTCCCCTGAATTTTGGCAGACCAGTGTAAAGTAATGATTAAAAACTGTGAATGATGAATGATGACATAAGCCTTCCCCCAAGCTAGAGGGTTAGCACTTAATTCTTCCATCCCAAATTCTTAGAGTAGTGTAGTGTAGTGCTGTGTAGTGGTATAGATACAGAACTATAGATTTTGGGAGAAATCTTTCACCTCAGTTTCCAAAAAAGACATGACATTTGTGCCCCATGTACTTAGTAGCTCCCCTAGTGAAGCTGCCATCAATGAAAAAAAAAGGTGTGTGGAAGTTTCCACTTTCTCTCCCACTGAAAGTAATCTCCAAATCCATTATATTACATTTTAACAAACACTCTGGTCACACATGAGTTAAAAGCCTATTTACTTCAGAGCTACAGATCAAATTAAATCACCCGCATCCGCCTTCTATCCACAGAGACGCTGTACTCACACAGTAGGTTCTGACTCCCGCTCTCATGGTCTAGGTCATCTTCCTCCAGAACTCCATGAGGAGCGACATATCCACCAAGGCCTCCTGAAACCACCCTCCGATTTGGCCCACAGAGGTATCCCACAGGGGACAGGGATCCCCTTCCAGAGGAAGAGGAGGAATGGCTGCCAGAGGACGATGAACTGCTTCCTGAACCAATAGAGTTTGGCCGCCCAACGAGATGCCCAGCCTGTGACGAACGTGCTTCCGAAGAGGCCAACACCTTGTTTTCTGAGAAGACCAAGAGAGAACAAGCTACATGAGATGGAGAAGTTTAAGGAGTGAAATGTTAAGAAGTATAATTAAAAAGCAGTATATTATGAGAACATCTAAATGTACAAATAACTGAATAAAGCCTAGTGTGTTTAATCAATACTACAAGATGATTAGACAGATAGATGATTCCTCATTTGCTGCTGCTCTTTCTTTGATCTGAAGGTTTTTGCCTTACCTCTTCCCATCAGAACATAGTTGACGGCTCTGTTGCTGATGGCTGCATCACTGGGCTGGATGTCCATGAAGGGCTTATTACCAATGCCCATGAATACTCTCTCTTGCATACGGACCTCTGGTATAAACACGAGAAACAATACTATTACCATGAAAATATATATATCTGCATGAATAATACAGTAAACTGACCAAAGGTTGGCCACGACTCTGAAGTTGTTTGTTTGTTGTAAGAAATTATTTGTAACAGTGTTGTTGCCTCCATGCAGCATCCTTTGGACAACAATCAGGTTGATTTTCTGTCCAACTCTTGATATCACTAATGCCAATCAGCCAGTTTCTCTCAGCTTCTTAGTTTGCATCTTTTATGTGTTATAGGTAAGGTGCAGATGTGAATGTATTATAAACATGACAGGCTATCAAATGCATTTCTGATCATGAAATGTAAGTGAACACAGTGTCATGTGTGCAAATGGTGTGTTTTTGAAATGATCAAAACTGTAAAATCTGTATTGCACCACATCATTTAGCCATAATGGAATTTCACAGGCTGACTGGGTGGGGTAGTCATTGTGTGTGTGTGTGTGTGTGTGTGTGTGTGTGTGTACATATGGGTGTGTGCTTGTTGGTACCTCTGTTATGTACAGCTTGCTCCCAGAGGATCCGCTCCAGGTCCTTGGTCCAGGCCTCCTTCACCTCCCGGCTACTTGCTTGCAATACATACGTGTCCTGACTCTTCCTCCTCCTGAACCAGATCTCAAAACACAGGCCGCTGTTGCCGCTGTTGTGGGTCATCCCTATGTCTGACGTCTAAATAAACACATAGAGAAAGCTGATTGATCATGTGAGATGGCAGCTCACCTATTGCAGGCAGTTTGACATCTCTACCAAAACACAGATTCAGTAAATTGCCCTCTGTTGGCCTTACTATAGTCACAGAAACTGCAGTAATGTAGTTGTGCTTATGTAGTATCGGTATTCATATGTCAGTGAGAACCAGTGGAAAGGAGTGCAAAAGAAATGATGTGTGACAGCTGGTCAAGGATAAAACATTGTAAGACATTTGGAAGTTTGCCCAAGTTGTACTAAATAGCGGAAAATACGTATAACCGATGAGCAAGCGCATTGCAAGACAAAACAAGATGTCATACTATAGGCATTAAATTTGCCCTAACTTGTTAAAAAGGGGAAGTAGTGCCGATACTTACTGTAATCAAATCCCATATATGTCAGTCATCAGCACTTTGCATTTTACATTTTTTTTAACAATCCTTCTTTCAGAAATGTTCATGTCCCATCAAGTCAAACAACCTACGCTTCAGTTAAAATCACAATTTCATATTAACAGAGATTTCCATCTTTATATAACACTGATCCTTATGGTAAACAGATGCATATTCATAAACAAGCATATTCATAAACAATTGGTAGTTTACATCTTAAAGTGGCCTACCTTGAATGACTGTTTGTAAATATATGTGTCGTTCCCTACACTCGTCCTCCTGGTCTTGCTGAAGAGGACGAGCTCTTGGAAGAGGAAAATGTGGCGGAAACATTTTTTCTTCCTGAATGTAACCAGGAACTCATCCTGGCGAATCAGCTGCCCTTGTTCCTTCAGATTAACCTGCATTACAGGAAAGGGATGAGAATTCACTGAAGTTCATCTTCTGTCAAGGGTTGGTCAGGAAATTACTCTCCAGTTCTCAAAAAAGCTATATTTTTATATTTAAAAAAAATGAAAACACATTACTGATCATATGTACCAATAGGAAAACAGATTTTCTGACTCAAGACTATGATGAAGCCTTTGCAAAAATACAAATATACTATATTTCAATATACAGACCTTATTAATGTGATTACAGCCAACATCAAGAAAAAAAATATTAACTGATGGTAACCAAATGTCTTCTTTATCATTTCCAGTACAACAGTGAAAGCAGGATTTATTGAGCAACCAAGAATGTTCCAGTAAGACATCTATCTCTGTGGTTCTGTTGTTTTCCAGATACTAGAATTCAATACCAACATCCCACACACAGCTGCCCCTATTATATATAGTCCAAGAAAAATGTTGAGCATGTGTCTGGTGAATAATTACCAGGTAAAACTCTGATCTTGTTTCCTAGACTCGGTGCATAAAATCTATAATTATGTGCATAATTATTCAAAAAAGGAAAAAAAAATGCACTTCTAGCAAAGATAATGAACAAATGACATAAATTATCACTATTATTAAATTATTATATTTACATCCTAATACATCTGTTAAAGTCAAAGACTGAAGAAAGTCAAATTCTTGACTTTATGTACTACTCTACTCTATTTTCTTAAGTAAAGACTCCCATGATGCTGGATGAGTAAATGACTGAATTGACCAAAACGCAACTTTTACAGCTAGCATCCCACTATCATTTATATCCAGACTGCAAATGCTTTATGATTACTGCATATAACAGTTCATTCATCTATCAGTCTAGCTTGCGATTTGTTTGCAAAGAGAAACAATTAAAAGGTAAAAAATATAGTCACAAATGGTCATTAACAGAGTCCAAGCCCATGTTGCAAATTATCTGACAGTGAGAATAATAACTTAAATCATCATTTCTACTTTCAAAATCAAAAAGGTCTACATCTCCAATGCAGCACATTTTGGTAAAGTCCTGCAACTGCAGGCGACTTGTCAGTTTGGCCTTTACAGTAAAGCTATGGAGTACAACCAAATGTGGTCTGACACACCCTTAACAAACATTTATACTAAATTTACTAAACTTCTTTAGCATCAAGCGTTTAGCACTTCCTGCTTACACGTCTAGGCCATCAACTTCATTTATGTACCATGGCAAAGCAAGTGAAAACTCGTAAAAAAAAATAAAATTAATCAGTTCCATTTCCAAAGTCCATTTATTGGCATTGCAGAATCTGTGATTGGATTAACTTTTCAGGGAAATTAAATTCAAAATGGTTGAAAAACTATCACGCATATAAAGTAATGCACAATAGGTTTGACTTCATGATTTATAGGCTAAAAAATAGCTTCTTCTTATAGTGCCCCCATATGGCCAATCTGTTTTTTTTTTTGTTTTTTTTTGCCTCTGTGGCCTTTGAAACATATCCATGGAATATGATCATTCAGGCACAGAATAAGAGGAAGAACAGTAACAACAGCAACAACTGAACAAGTGTGAACTGTCAGGCCCTTACATCACAGTTGTGGATATCGTCCATGGCCAGCAGATTGTTGCCATGGCGGAGCTGGAAGTGGATGACCTCCAGAGCAGCCTGGACTTCAGCCATCTCTCTGGTCTGTCCCAAACCGCACTCCCTCATCATGTCTTGGAGCAGCAGGCTGTACTTACTAATCCTCTGCACAGGTTTCAATAGATATGACCACAGGTCCATTTTGTCCCCCAGCTTCAGCTGCTTTTGCTGAGGTAACAAGAGAGGAGACAGAGTGGTCACTGAAGCTGCAGCAGTCTGGGATGAGGACAGCTGAGAGCCTGTGCTGAAGCTGGGTTAGAGAGCAACAGGTAAACATAACGTAGACATAGCTCAGGGTTGAAACAGTGTGCGTAGCTAGCATGTAGGTTTTCAGTACTGTAGAGGAGAAACCTTGGTGACAGCAAAATGATATGACTCCACATCCTTATATGCTCTTCCATTTACAGCCATGCAGCTATTCACAGTACATCATTCTCCCTCCTTGATGAAAATTCAAGAGTTGCTGTGCTGGAAGGAAAAAGGGGAGTTGGAGGATGGGAAGTTGTTCTCACCTTGAAGAAGGCCTGCCCATGATTGATCAGTAGACTATCAGACTGTGGTTTGTTCTTGCTGTACAATGCATACAAAGCAAAGCTCTCTCTCTGAAGTAAAAGAAATGAGAACACAGAGTTAGAAACCATCCCTCTGGGCCCTGTGGTGCATTTGTTTTTACAGGTAGGCCAAGAAATATCCTCCCAACATCTGTATCTCTAAAAGATTGATACAATTTCTATTGTTATTTTCAGTTTAAACATCAGAGTTTGTATCATATTTGTTATTACACAGACACACTGCTCAAAGTACAGTCATGATAAGAAATGTGAGAAAAGTTTTCATATTTTATATTGTTGATATGTATCACTAAAATGTGTCCAGTAGATCACAGGAGCTCACAGCTGTATGAGCAGACCAATGCACACTTTTCCTGTTTCTAATGAATGATGACATCAGCAGTGGCTGATGGGAATAATGACAAATAAAACAGATTCCTGAGAGGTTGCAGTGATCATTTGTCTAGAGCCAGAGCACATCTGGAAGAACATTTATCTACAATAGATTATGCTGAATTACCATGGTTTTGGTTCAGAACAGGAAACCACACATCACCTATTTATCTGCTTTGGCGATAAAACACATTGCACAACTGCACAATTGGCAAAATTTTCTTATGTCACTAAAAAAATTGAATTAAAAAAAAACAGCAATGTAATGTACTATGAAGACATTTCAATCATAATCCAAATGTAAAGAATGTTTGAACGGTGAATCAAAATTAGGGGGGAAAAAAACATCTGTTTCAAAATCATTTTAAACAAAAACATCAAAGTCCAATATGTGCCACAGTTTCAGAAATAATTGACCAAGCTATAGTTTATATTGAGTGCTTATGTGTACTAGCAAAATGATATGCCACATGGGACCCACATGTCGTAGGAAGCAGCGGCCCACTCTGAGGGGCTCTTTCACGCAGCTCTCCAACTCCTTCAGAAAATGATGTCGGTGGAAGTCATGCAGCTTTTCTAAGTTGCCAAAGATGCTTCCCCTCTGGCCCCTTAGGTCCTGAGGAACATCAGCCCTCTCCAGCTCAGGGAAGTAGTGCTCCCGAACATAGCCCAGTGCCCTCACGTACTCCCTCTCTGTCAGCAGCAGCTCCTCCATGATCCTTTGCAGTTTCCTGTTCCAAGTAGGAAATGAAAAATTTAAGAGGTGGGTGACTTAGTTGTTGACTTTATTTTCATCCAAAGCCAACAGCCAACATGAGTTCAAGACCAAAGCCTGGGCAATTATTCAAATCGCAAAACATTTTTCCATATGACGTTATATGAGGCACAATTCATGCACAATTCATCATCAATGCAACATGATTTTGACTTTGCAATATGCTGGACTTCAACTCAGACAGCATTGCTCTGTTTTACTTACAAAACATTGCAGCCATTTTGTTCTGCTGGTGTGTCGGTGAGCAATGATGCATCTTGAGTTCTTAAATCTTTAGGGCTGGGAGCGGGGGTTGAAGATCCCTTGGTGGGACCACCCTGTTCTGCATTACTGTCTCTGTTTGACTCACAGTTCAAGCGCTCTGAGCAGAAACTCTCAATACGAGAAACAGGCCAGTTGTGAATGGGCTTCAGACTTTGATCCAGTGGCTGTGCCCTGCCCTGGCAGTGGTTGTGTCTTGCACTCAAAGGTGAAAAGCCAGAGATGGATGTTGGATGGGACCCATCGCTAAGGGACCGACCCAATGCTTGATGCCATGGAAACTCTTCATCCCCATTGACAGAGTCTACCCTCCTCAGATCAACCTCACTGCTGTGCTCTCTTGGTCTCCATTTGGTCCGTGGATGACAGTCACCGCTTTGTGACAAATCAGGAGTCATTTTCCCATCTTTAACTGGTGTTTCAGGTACATGCAGTACTTTGGCTTCTTCCCTCTCACTTCCTTTCAAGTCAGCTTTCAAATGGAGATTTAAACAAGGAACATTTGTGCTTTCCCTAGCACCACTGTCTCTGTTCTCCTCTTGGGCCCCTTCCGATATACTGACGACCTCTTTAGGAGAGGGCAACTCCTGGGTCAGGGAGCAACAAGCCTCCCCCTCTTCACTCCTCTCTTCCTCTTTCTCCAACACGCCTACTTTCCCTTGAGGGGCCACAGCTGTAGCCTGCTGGTTCTGGTTTTTATCTATGCTTTTCTTCTTCAGCCTCTCCTCCAGACGCTGCCTGACTTTTTGGCACTGGACCCAGGCTGCATTCCACACCTTCATCCACCCCAAAGCCCCTGATCCCACGGCACAGGCTTTAGCTTTCACAGTCTGGAAGTGTGGAGCTGAGAATTCACCACCCAGTCTTTCCTCATACATCTTGAGTGTACTTATACTGGCCTTAGCTGAGTAACACCCCTTCTCTACCTGCTCCAGATAATGACTGCATTCCTTGGCTAAGGCAGAGGCCTAGAGAGAGGGAGGAACGGTGATAAAGAAATGTTAAATCATTATAAATTATTTTAGTCATTCAAGTTTCAAGTTCTTAACAGTGGAGGAGATATTGGTGTCTATTAATATGAGGGCTTAATAGGCGAAATGCACTGCTGTTAACAAAAAAGATTACTGTGTTGATCAGGAATGTTTGATATAGAGAGAAAGCAGAAGAGAATTAAGTGAGCGAATTACTGAAAATCTGAGCAGTCAAATGCATACAAAGCTCTGTGACAAAATTAAACTTTATACACAAACCTGTTCGCAGAAGCGGTGCAGTTGCACCAGTGAGTCCAATTCTCTGTACCTCTGTTCTGCCCGCAAAAGAAAGTCATCCATATTGGATTTGAAAGTGCTGATTACAGTATGAAAAATATCGGTTGCTGGGCTGGAGTCGCTGGTACCCATAATTCGCTCTGCCTCCATCACAAGTGTCAGGGCATGTTGCCGTTTCTCCTGTGATCAAAGATAAGATGTGACCAAAAAGCTGTATTTTCTCCTTTGAGAAAGTACATTCTGAATCAACAAACAGTGTTATGGGTGCAGCAATTTAGATATTTTCAACTGAGGGAAAATATGAGAGAATTGGCACTGGTTTTAATGTGAAGACAAACACAGACAGCGAAATTATTCAGTCCTTGTTTTGTATAATCCAATTTAACAGTCAAATAAGTGTGAGTTAAACATTTTAAAGAGAGAAAAAAAAATGTTCCATTGGCCTTGTACCTTAGCCTGCATGAGAAAAGGCTCAAAGTGCTGCCAAGCCTTTTCAATACACTTCAGGGTGTCATCTGTTGTGTAAGACTCCTTCAGTCTCTGCTCACCCTCTGTATTGAACCATGTCCCAACCTGCAAGACGCAGTGGAAAACTGTAAAATATTTGTTAGTAGCTTTGGAAATTGGTTATTTTTGCCAAATGGTCAAGTTAATGAGAATACTTTTTGGACAAGAGGAGGCTGACTCTCTATGACAACATCAGATGTTTCAGTACATATCAGTTATTTTAGCAGTTATTTTTTGTGTGACCAACATCTCCCAGGCAAAACAATAAACTCATTAAACTTATTAAACTGACAGAACAGATAGTACCATGCTGATTTTGCCCTCCATCTCTCTGAGTCTGAAGAGGAACTCCAGATTCTGTAGTGACTCGTTGGATCTCATCACCAGAGTGTGGAGCTTCTCCTCCACTTGGTTATACAGACCTGTTACTGACTCCAGAGCATATCTGCAGGGAAAGTCAAAGAAACAGTACCAACAGTTAATACCAGTACCAATACCAGTACTAGATCAGCTTGACCAGCATAGCGTAGTGCAATTTAGATAGATAGATCGATAGATAGATGGCAGTGGTTCAAATGAGGAGGTGAGGGAGTGCCTGGTGTCACCCACACGGTTGTGTGCCTTATTCAACCATCGATCTCTAATAAAGCATTCTGTACTTGGTAGCACGATACCTAACCGATACCTAAGGTAGTGTATAACAAGAGTATGCTAGTGATTTTTATAGTAGTGACACCAGAAAATAATATGCATTATAGGACATTATGATACGCATTTCAATGATTTATAAACCTGATATAACTTATTTATGTTTTAGGCATTTTAGGCTTTCATTCCTTTTTAATATCCAGTAACATACTATTGCAATAATAATAATAATAATAATAACAACAACAACAACAACAACAACAACAACAATAATAATAATAATAAAAACTAATAATTCAGTTTGAGCAATTAACTGTATATATAAGGGTCCTTGGACAAGATTCCTAATACTAGTTGAATTCATCAAATATGAGAAACAAGAACAAAAAGTGTCACAGGACCAAACCATTAATGGATGAGAGTAGAAGTGCTAGAATGATACCACAACAACAATCAGAGGGAATTTGAAACATGTGTATCAGAGCCAAGCTGGCATAGCCAAGAGACAGAGCATGGCCAAGAGTATATCAGTGCCAGGATGATGCCCAAGAGATACTCAAAGTACAGCCTGCATCCACAGAGGAATGTGGGACTGCACTGACGCCTATGTCAGTCTCTTTACACATAACACAGCTGCTGACATGAGAGTGATGGCAATGTAGCAAAACACAGTCCCCTCTACCTCCATAACTGAAACCAAGATGACATTGGGATGTCATTCAGACTGGAGAAGTGTAGGCGGAGGAGAAGTGAAGAGAGTGAAGGGGCCAAACTACCAGAGGGCCACATAGCCTAACAGATATACTGTACATGACAGCTACCTGGGGCCTCCACTGTCACATGGGAAACATGATGAGGAGGCAAGAGAGACAGCAACATCCAAGTTCCTTAACAGAGTTAGATATGTCCTTCGAGCTCAATAGAAAGAACAAGATCCAAGGCATCAACAACAGATCATCAGATCCCAGTTGGTATGGTGAGCTCAATGGAAAAAACAAGAACCAAGCCATTAACGGATCATTAGATACCCAGCTGGCACAGTGAGCTACCCAAGAGAGGACATGAAGCATCCCCTCCAACCATGAATGGTCCATTCCAATAGCATAAGGAGTCTTGTCCCTCATTCAAGACACACTAGGATCCCAATTCAAGGCTTATGTTCTGTAATTTTACCCCTACTGAATAGATACAGTTTGTTTGGTACAATGCTGTGGTAATTAGCAGATATGTAGTTATATAGTGCAGTCATCCAGTACCAAGGCTTTGAATAAGGCTCAAAAAACCAGGACCGAGGACCAGAACTATCCATTTGTGGAGCATTTTTAATTTTTAATGTTCATAAACTGTATATAACAGTTATAAATGGTTGAATAAATAATTATAATGGTATAGTGGAATTACTGCAATGCAGTGAATATTGTATTGAAAACACAAGGTTGATTAAGGTTGATGCTAGAAATTAAATGAGCTTGTGTACAATCCTGTGAATTATAAGCATAAGCATAAGTTTCATTGTCATAATAATTATTTGTAATGTACAGTATGTTTGTCACAGCATGACAGCAGCATAAAAGTATACTCTCCTCTTGGTAAAATATTTTGTGATACCTGTAGTCCTCTGACTGTGGAAACCGAAACTCCTCTCTCCTCATTCTGGCCAGGATGGCCCCTCCTTCTCTTTGCAGAGTGACCAGTCGGGCGTCCTCGAGCACCTCTTTCATTAAGGCCCTCTGTTCCTGAATGCATAGCTGCACATCCTGTAGCAGTCACCACACAAGCAAAGTCAAAGTGTGGCGCCACATCCAAAATGTGGAGGGCACAAATTAAATTCTCTTCACAGTATGAACTAGGATATTACCTGGGCAGTGTCCATCTTTTTACCTCCATCCACTTTCTTGATGGCCTTTTGCAGCAAATTGTCTGCCCCTTGCAAGTCAGTCATGAAAGAAACCATTCTCTGAAAAAAAAAAAAGTTCAAAAGTGAGTGAGGCTGAACAACTATATTTTAAGGGACTCAAGAGCATTGAGGGTTATTTCTGTTGTCTGATGTCTACAGGGAGCACCAGAGGCAGTGCCACCCAGAGGCCACATACAGTACAGAGGCCATGAGCACATTTGCTGGGGCTGACCAGAGACACAGGCAGCTGCCCTCATGAGTGGCTGGCTTTGGCAAGAGCTGGGTTGAGATACCAGGAACAAACAGATACACAGGATCTCCACAGGAAACCAAGTTTTTGTGTATTAATTCTGTTAACAACAACAGCAGCCAATAGCAATTGGTCAATGTGGAACTTCATCTCTTATCCTCATGTTTTGATTAAAATAAGACCTCTTCACTCTCACTATCTATCCAGTCTAATTAAAATGTTTTGAAATATACAGCATGTAATTTATTTCATGTACATGATTCCAGTGACTTAGCCCTAATCATTCCATAACCACTTCATAATATCTGCTCTCTCATTTCATGTGATATATTGCACAGTGAATCATTTAATTCATAATACAGTAAGGACTATCTATTTTCCTCCTGTGACCCAATCCTTGTTCCACCCAACACCAAATGGTCATGGTACAAAACATTAAAAAAAAATAAAGAAATGATTAATTTCATCAGAGTCATCCCCAGTTGGTGAGCTTCATTTGAACAGCTGCCTCCACTAACCACATGGGAAACTCCAAGGTCAATCAAACTGAATGTGGGCCCACTGAGAAAAACAACATACCGTGGTGCAAATTCATCTAGGAGATAAAATGAATCCTGGGGTGTGTTACAACAGCTGCAGCAGCCTTGTAAATACATAACAAAAGTTCAGTACCTGATGGAACTGCAGCCAGCCAGTGTGGTTGTAAGTGAAGGTCCCGCCCAGGTCATAGGTCAGCTGGGTACCCTCCACTGTCTTGTTCAGGGCCTTCAGAGAGGTCACTATGTCCATCTATTAGTAGACAAAGACTGAGTCAGCAGTGCAGGAAGATGAGCACAACTCTGTAGCCTCAAACTGAATCAGACTAGAAGCTCCGCCAGGCATATCTCCCTTTGGGTTTTTGTGTTGAGGAAAATGCCTTTCAAATTACAAATTAAATTAAAAATTCAAATATAATGCAGTAAAGTATAGCGAGTTATAACACAATAAAGTATAGAAAATATACAGTAAAATTTCCAAAGCCTACTATGATGACTCTCTCTCTGTCTCTCCTCTCTCTCGCTCTCTCTCTCTCTTTTGCACACACATACAACAGATCCACAAAGATATGGGGGGCAAATTAGTCCGCTGATAGCAACTAATTTTTCACAGTGGTGAAGCATCAGGCCATGCAACCTATTGTAACTGCTGCTCTGATGTTTTTTCCAGTGTTTTTTCACCCATGTGTCTGCTCGGTGTTCTGTTGACCTCATTGTCAACAGTGTGTAAAAAAATGGAGTTCACATCCTGTTTTTTTTGTTGCACGGCTGGAGAGAGGATAGCCATAATAGGATAAAAAAAAAAAAAAAAAAAAAAAAAAAACCTT
>OMLB01018424.1:0-25079 GCA_900302555.1 Myripristis jacobus | reverse complement strand
TGGCCGATACCGATGACGTGCTGGTACTATCATGCATCCCTAGAAATTTTAATATTAAAATACTGGTACTGATTTTTTTTTTTTTTTTTTTAAAAAAAACAAAACAAAAAAAAACAAAAAAAGAAAAAAAAAAAAAAAAAAAAAAAACAAGCAAGCTTGACAGTGAATGAAATGAGGGAGCAACTTTGTGACCCAGAAGTATGTGAAGAGAGACAGTGAGGAATAGAGCGGCTTTGTTTGACTGAGCTAGACAGTGAATGAATGTGAGGGACTGCAGGGACAGAGCAACTTGGTCGTGAGAGCTGGACAGTGAATGAAGAAAGATAACGGAAGTTCAGAGGTTTTGAATCACCACAACCATAAGAGGTTCTTCATTGTGCAGGGATAACTGTGCACAAAAATTTAGGCTGATAGGCCCAGTGGTTTCTGAGATTACCCACACACATGCACACACACATGCACACAATCAAACACAGTATATAATAATAAAACCATAAGAAAAGATAATAATGAAAGAGAATTGTGGTTGCATTTCTGACCTGCAGCCCAGGTTGCTTTTCAGGACGAGGATAGGTGTCTTTATCCACCAGCATCAGGATACTGTGGACAGCATGGAGAGCCTGCTCCTGTAGTGGATAGTCAATAAATAAAAGAGATATTTTTTTCCCAGGGCAGTCCACCATGATGTGCTTTGAAGGAGACAAAATTCCATATCTAGTCACTCTCAGTGAATTATAGCTATTGTAAAGTGTAGAGAGGCAGAATCTATCAACAACTGTAAATGTTAACTGTGTTTTTGCTGCTTGCACTTCTGATGTATTGTGCTGTTTGCTTGGCATTGGCTTGTGAGGTTTTAAGCTGTGTCTAAAGTATATGCACTGCTGCCCTTCTCGGCCAGGTCTCTTGTAAAAGACATTTTAATCTGGATGGGACTAACGCGTTTAAATAAATGTTAAATCAATCAATCAATCAATAAAAATGTAGCTGACACTTTTCAGTTTTGTGGAAAATGAGGATTGAGATCTGTCATGATGAAATATGTCAAATATATTGCATACCCATCCTTGTCCATCTCTAATAGAACCAGCAGTACTGTAAAGCATGTACTGTGCAGTACATCCTGTCATTTGGCCTCCACTTGTCTTTATTCCTAGCAATCCAGAAGCTTAAACTAAACTCCTGTTACACTTGTCTGGTTAAGTGCAGTTTAAATACTGAGTATGCAAAAACTAATCTTGGCATTCACTGAGTTTCTTTATGTGTGAATGTGTATGAGTCATCTGACAGGTTGACCGCTGTTGATGACATCATGTGTTGTTTCTTGTGTGTGCATGTGTGTGTCAGTCCGTGTGTGTGTGCGTGTGTGTGTGTGTGTATGCATGTGTGCATGTGTGAGGGTGCAATCATTGTTCATTGTTCATTGCGGTGCCTGTTCTTACTTGAGCCATAAGCAGAGCTTTATAGAGGAAAAGAGGGGGAGGTTTCTTCCTTGCATCAATTACCAAAGTCATTCCCAGGTCTCGGACCTCTTTCCTAGAAAAACAAAGTACATGTTCATGTGTTGTTCATGTTCATCAGAGCAGTCTTTATCTAATCGAGACAGCAATCAATCTCATTCCTCACATTAGGATTTATCTTTTTACCTCTCTTTATGTCTCACACATGCAAACACACTCGCTCCCCTTCACACATCCCTTTCAACGCCTTCAGTGCCTTCACACACCCCTCTTAATGGCCTCGTCTTAGGTTACAAGTGTGTGAGTCTATATCAGACTTGACTGCCAATTCTAGCAAGGCGCTGCATACCAGACAGTTGGCAGCTGGCCTGACTACTGGCCGTGCTGTTGTCATTGTAGTTAGTAGGGCTCGTCACTGGGGACAGAGGAAGACCAAGTTATTAAGTCAAATGGGATCTTGAGCTTCATAGTCTTATCCATTACAATCGGTAAAAACACAGAAGACTGTCAGTGTGTTCAGTCATGAAAATCTGAGGTTTAACAGTGAAATAAGAGATTTAAGATGCTACATTTTGGGCGTGGAATCATTTAAAAGGTTGTTAAAGAGAATTTAGTGTAATCACAGTTACATCAGGGATCACTCAGTCTCAAGGTTAATGCATGCTTCATATTCAACTGTAGACTGTCTCCAGTAGCCAGCTGCAGATTTGGAGAAGAGCCTCTGACATGCCCATGCTGTGGTATGCAAGGCTGACTCTGGAAATAATATTTGCATTGTCCATCCCTAATCCAAACCCTGACCTTGACATTAACCTCAGAGAGAAAGCACTTGAAGCCTTGTGTTCATTTCTAATTTGCGTTTTTTTTTTGTACAGTCTAACACTCCATGGCATTTCCGGCATGCTAGAGGCTTGGCATGTCAAGGGTCTCCAAGTTTGGAGCTAGATAATGCGTATTGGAGACTGATCAGGAAGAAGTGAAATTTTAAATTAGATTCTAGTGACCCCTAGTGGTTAATATATATATTAAATGGAAACATTTTTTTGGAACATATAGTATATATTCAGAAATGCCTTGCAATATATGTGACACAGGGCAACTACCAACCAGACACATTGTTGTGCTGACTTTACTGTGTGTTGTTAAGGAGCCATTTTCATATAAAAAGTGTCTAAATGCTGATCAATTTACTAGGATAATTGCTCTCTACAGTAAACAGCTCTATACTTTGTATATGAATGCACACACACACACACACACACACACACACACACACACATTGAAGCCATATAAGTAAGAGGGAATTGTGAGGAAAGAGAGGAAAGGTCATTGCTGGGTCATTGCTAATTCTTGTGATCATTTGTCTCATGGATGGCCTTCTTCACATTCATCTTTAGAGTAAAAACACAACTAAACTTTAGTGTACCAGCACAACACACTGGACTTCTTTCAGTCAGGTTAAGCTCTCGTGATTTAAATTAATGATATTATAATGCTCCAAATTTCATTCAGTCTTTATTAATCCAGATGAGAAGGCATCCCAGTACCTAGGTATGGAGTGTAGGTAGAGCAGTAGCTCGCAGATAGCCTGGGCTGATACAAGAGGGGACGTCCACTCCTTCCTGTCACCATGGACTTCCACCACTGCCCTGCCTGTCTTGTCCTTGCTGCCTAGGGACGGGTAGGGCAGAGAGGAGAAGTAGTTAGACTACTACTGTCAAATAATTGTTCTACAGTAAGATGCAAATATTAATAACTTAAACAGTACATTTTCTAACAGTCCACAACACACTGAAATTACACGCAGAAAAATGAAGGTGCTAACTGGAACCAAAAATGGTTCTTTAGAGAGATGTCACAGAAGAACCATTTTGGTTCCACAAAGAACCTTTTAGCAAGGGGTTCTTTAAAGAACCATTTCTGTAGATCTTTTTTTGTGGAACCAACTGGCTCAGGAAAGAACCCCTTTTTTAAATGGTTCCTTAGTAATTTTTCAGAATAAATGGCTCTTTGAGAATTTTAAATCAAATTGTTATGGTTAGGTTGAAAAACAACATCAACATGTTGTTGGCCGTTTATCGACGTTATTTTCATTCAGAAAATAATCTGCAGATTAATCAGTCATGAAAATAATTGCAATTTAATTGAAATTGTTGCAGTCCTAATTGCATGCTAATGCCACCAAATAACTCCAATAAAAATAAAGAACCTTTAGTACTTCAAAGAACCACATTTGTGCAAAGACCATCCCCTAAATAAAGAGGTTCCTCAACTGGTGATGACTGTTTATAAAACTAGGGAGCATTTTGAGGAACCATTTAAGAACCATTATTTTTCTGAGAGTACCACTGAATACTGTAAATCTAGACAATGTGTTTTGCCAAAAATGTAATTGTTTCAAATGTACAGCATGCTTTTTTTTTCTTTCAGGAACTGCAAATGCAAGTATTCTTTCCACATATAAAACATAATCATGTTGGTGTCAAAAGGCCTATCATAATTCAATGGAATTCAATGTCAGACACAGTGATGCAAGGTACCTGGTAAACAGATAATGCCAAGTTGAAGTAGACCGCTGATGTTTCTGAAACTGGATTCTTCACTTTGTGGAGAAAGGGGAGTTCCAGAAATTGGAGAAGCCAGTTGAATTTGAGAAGCGGATGGTTTGTCTGTTTTCGTGTTATGGAGTTTGGAGTCTGGTCCATCTGGGGTGGAGCGAATTTCTCTGCTGCTTGGCTGGGAATCTGCATGTCAGTAAATCAAGCATGTTAACTGTTTTTCCACAAAAAGCAAAGAAAGCCAGATAAATCAAAATCCCACTGAACCACTACAAGAGAAAAATAAGCACAGACTTTTTGTTGTTGCTTTTAATGTGGTATGATTATGTATGGTATCATTTGAGTCAAATTAATTTAATCTATGAGCCTGTGTTTTATTCATTCCAAATGGCATTATTCTGAGAAAAGGCCTCAGCTTCACCAAAAAAAAAAAAAAAAAAAAAAATGCTCTTAAAGTGGTGTCACTTGTCACTGTAAATACCAGCTTGTATATTCTGTTCACCGGCTTTTGACCTTTTAACACTGAAAGTAATTCTCCATGAAAGGGAGTTTTTCAGCCATAACTCTCAACAGCCCTCTTTCAACATGGACCTACCCTGCACAGCTGCACAACTATGCTCAGATAGCTTTTAAACATTGGACATGCTCTCTGTAACAAAACACTGCGGTGGCTTGGCTGCTAAGCCTGGCTTTGATTTCAGACATCCTAATTGGGCCCTCTTTAAAGTCAACAAAGCCTTGCCTGTGTTCCTTCTCCTTGCCACTTTAATAGTCCATGACAAGCATGTCTCGAGTCAAGATCTTGACATGCCCTTCTGAAGGCATAAGGGTGCAAGCCAACGGGAGTGGGAGACACATCAGCCTCCTTCTTGTCTGTTATGCTGTCTCCCGACAGTAAAGGAATGTTATGCTCTTTCCTTTTACCCAATGGGCACAGGCCCTCCCTCACAATTGTGAGAAGCACTATTTCCGTTTTCTCCCTTGGTACTGGGAATGATGTAAATGCTCTGCTCGGGAACTTAGACAGCAGAGGGAGAATCCCCCAGAGAAACATCATGCTCAAGCCTGACCTATGACTTCTCATTCTAAAGAGCCCCTTATGAACTGTGACCCTCAAGGTCACAGTGGAGTTTCAGTCTCTGTGTTTGGAGTGAATGGGTTCAGAAGCCCTTTGAGCAGTACATCATAACAGATGGCCAAGTGTGCAATAATAATAATGTACAAACTCTGTGTGTGGGGGGGAGTGTAAACAACAGCCTGTAGCAATAAAAGACTGAATCAAAAAAGTCCTTTTAAAGCCTAATCTTGTGTCTCAGTTAGTATCAATAACATAGAATAGAATAGAATAGAATAGAATAGAATACTTTATTGTCTGTCCCAAATGGTGACAGAAATTCTTCTTCGACAGGGCTCACAAACACATTCACACATTCCCATCAAGACACATCTTACATGCACTCATTGCTTACCTTTTTCAGGCGACTGCTGTCTTTCCAGCTTTGGAGATAGCAGATCAAACACTGTGCCTTTCTTACATCCCACAATGTTGGAAATCATTTCAGGGCATATGTCACTGTGGCTCCTGTTATTGTATTTATGGAGAAGTGGACTCCCTTTGGCTGTCTCTGACACTGAGGATAGAGAACGAAGCTTGACTTTGTGTTTCCCTGACGGTTTCACCACCTCCACCACCTGATGTGGTTTAATATTGCCATCAAAGGTCTTTGAGATTGACGGAGGTACATCTGGCATTTGATGCACCTTAGAGTCACGTGTTACTTGGTGGGCAATATTTGTCTCTGTTTCCTGGCTACAGCTCACTCCAGGGATCATTTTAAAAACAGTGGGTAATTCCCTCATAAGGCTCTCAGATTCAGAACTTGTGGGAGGTTCTTTGAGGTGATATACAAAGTTTGCTGGTGTTGCTTCACAGCATTGCCTGTGTTTATGACTGCCCATACGGTCATTACAGTGGTTACAAGAATGTCTTAGGTCACCTCCATGAGCTACAACCATATCCCTGGATCCAAACTCCCCCTCTTCACACAGGCCAACCTCGTCTAGGGCAGCCAGCATATCTACACTTCCCTTTTCAAAAGTGACTGGGTTTCGCAGTGCTGCCAGGTAAGAATCTCTGTACCTACACTTCAGGTCTTCATCAGTGAGCTCATTCCCTTGCTTTCTTTGGTTGCATGGTATACAGGGTTCCTCTGCATGCCTAAGGTTGCATCCACAGGGGGCACTGTTCCCTAACGGTACAGGTGGAGCTGGCCTGACTGGTTTGAACAAAACTGGAGTCAGCGGGTTTGGATGGCTGTCAAGTTTATCCAAGGCCTCCTTCCCTTTGGCAAAATCAACCAAGTCTACATAATCACCTTCTATCTCCCGATAGCTGTCCCAGTTGTTAGGAGAAACCCAGCCCACAGGCTTAATTAAGGGTTTTGTGTGTGATTTGGGGGTAGATTTGTGATGTTCCATTTTGACAAGTTTGGTATCCACAGATCTCAAAGACATTGAGATCCTGTCCCTTGGAGGAAGAATCATGGCCTCCACTGGGAGGGTGGCAGAGTTGAAATGGGTTGGAACTGACCCCCGCTTTGGCTCAAGAGGAGCTTCATGAATGACAGACGAGGAAATGGGCATGATCTTAGGCTTGTCTAAAAACTCTGGGATGGCTATTTTAGCCCAGGGCAACTTTATTATTCCTTGGTCTGTGGACAGCAAACAGCGTGAGAGAGGTGTTCCTTGGCGTCCGTCATTGATCTCCTGCAGCCAGTCTTCAGTGAAGATGCAGGGGTAGGAGGTCTCAGGGATGGGTGTCTCCTCCACTTCTCGACATCCTTCTTCCAGGAGGCTTTTGAGGACTATGCGTGCTGCTTGGTCCCCAAAAGGTTCCACTTGTAGATAGAAGTCCCCAGGACGCAGTAGCAGAGGGTTCACGTGTGCTAACTGGATTACAACTTTATCATGGAGACACAGCGGCCAGCCCTCACAGCGGAACAGCACGTCAGAGTATGCAGCCTGGGGACAGATATAAAGAGCGCAGTTTCAGCCTGATATTGTTCTAATTTGCTTCTCTGAATGTAGGGCAGAGTGTACATTACCTTCAGTTCTCCAATAGTTGTAATTACTCTTGTTTTATAGCTTAGGTTTATAATGTAAGACATCTACGTCCGAGATTCTTGCCAGAAAATAGACCTTAAAACCACTGTGATAAATCATTGTTATTTGAGATGATTAATTTTGGCTCACTTTTCAAGGACATTGGATAAATATATGACTAGCTGTGTTAACTCACTTGAATGCTTGGCTAAGAGCCACTACAAATAATTGAAATTCATGCAGCATACATAGCATACTGCAGACAAATAATCTCTTTGTTGACCATTCTCTTCTTTATTTTCATGTGTATACACACTAGTATACCAGTATATACTAAAAAAGTTCTTCCTTATAACTTCGTTATAGTTTTATATATACAGTATAGAGAATAGTCTAGACATTGTATTTGTATTGGTATAGTATTTCTTGCCATGTCTACTGGGTTGTTGATCTCTTTATATTATTGCTTCTTGACATAAGTGCTTCTTTATATAATATTATGTGTTTTGTGATATTTCTAAATATTTTCCAATTTCAGCTTTTTTCTTAAGAAATTGTACTCTCCATGTTTCATTTAGCCGCAATGAGAATACAGGGTACATTCATGCATATTTTCAAAGTGGGTTATGGTGACTACATGTTGTTTTTATTATATAGAGTGTGTGTCCTCCTATACAGCTATCCTGATGAAGATCAATATGTCATCGAAATGTTGGTCATATTATTAAATCTTGGGAGCTTTCTACATTTCAGTGAGCAGACTCTGTGTTATTTCAAATGTTATTTGTATTAACACATTTAATGATGTTTGCACATGGGCTGTGAGGAGGGACAAATGTGTGAATGCAATTACAGTGTATGCACACAGTGCATTTGTACTCACACATGCAGCTTGTTGCACACTCTCCAGCAGGTGTTTGGCGGGGATGAGGAAGTCCAGCATACAGTGGAGAGCGTCACCTTGGTAACGTTCCTCAATGGTGCGAAACAGCTGGCTGAGGACGGTGGGAGCTGTGGCCTCGAAAGGTGGGAACAGGGCCGACAGCGCGCTCTGGATGGACGAGTCCAGGGATTCTGGGTTCTGGAGGACAAGAAGAGTGCAAGGTCATGAAAGTTCATGTAACCTTCATGGTAATCGCTGTCTTGTCAAGAGTCAGTGAAACATATTACTGAAAATTGGTTATTATAAGCTTGCAATTTACATCTCATTTCAGGGAAAAACTGACATGCAAGAATTAGCCAAAGGGGCTTCCCAAAGACACAGGTTAAGTGGTGCACGAGAAATATTCATTTTAAATCAAGAAGCTGTCTTATTGCACTCAAAGGCCGTGAGAATAAAAAATGGAACAAGTTCCCACAATGCAGGGTCACACTATAAGCCACACTTCCTATTCTGCTTTATTCTTAATTCATTGAAATTAAATTGTTTAGAAGAGCAAACCTCTCCTGTATCTGTTTATTTACATGTTCTGTTTAGTTTGTTCTTATCTCTATTGTTCTTAATTCTGGGCTAATACAAATTTCAAATGTCAGCTTACTCAAAATACACTTGTTGTATGCAAGTGTCTATAAATGTGAACTTAGTGAGGCTCACAACAGCAAACGTGGCTCCCAATGAAATGAAATGCTTCTTTCATTTCATGGCAACCTCTGGAATGCCTAAGAATGTAAATGCACTGTGAATGGAGGAGTCACGTGTGTGAAAATGAATACCCTCTCTGTGTAATGTGGACAGTGAATTTCAAAGGTAAGTATCTGTTTGAATTTGAACTGCTTTTGACAGCACCGCTTTGTTTGAAGAATGTCCACATGGCCGGGGCACGTCCAAAAAGGATGCGCCGCAAATGTAAAACACCAGGGCAGACATTTTTCTTGGCCCCTTATCCCCAGCTGTCCTGGTTGCCTGCATGCCTCAAAGTGACACTGATTTCAAACTCAGGAACTCAAGTACACAATTGAATCAACTCAGTACAAAGTCTTACTTATATGTTCCTGCAGCACTACAGGCAAATCATTGCAAACTATTTGAACGCTGCATCATAAAAACCAAACTCACTTCATTCTGCACTCTGCTACTCAACGTAATACTATGACGCAAACTAAAAGCTTTCATATTAGGAGAATCAGGAGGAGGATGTTTGAGTGAGCCTAATCAAAAGCCCTTCAACATGATCTGGATATGATTAAGTCTGTCCTACCTCAGTGTGTGGAACTTGTTTCATGTTGGGCCAGGATACACCTCATTTAAGCTAGTACATTTCTCTCAGAAAAGGATCAGGTTCTCATCTTATTCAAAGGCACGAGTAGAAGAGAACAAACAAAGAAACTTATGGTCCCCATCATCGATACCCATAAAGCGTGAAAGAGGACACCATTTTCTGTTAGGTCACGCCTGTTGCCAGTGTTTACTACACATACAAGTCTGCTTCAGATAATCATGCTTATAGGAATTAGTGTACTGAAAGCCCGGGCCTTGGCGAAGCTACTAAGACTTGCTCTGCCATGGGTAGAATCCAGAAAAAAACACACGGAAGCAATTCAGAAGAAAAGATTGAGACCATCTTTTTTTGCAGTTTTCAGTGCTCAGCCACAATAGTTGTAGACCGAATGCAATATTTTGAAATGCTGATGTTTAGAGATGCTGATGTTTATGCGTAGAGATTTGGGAATTGTTAACATAGATTTGGGATCCTTTCACTCTGGCTGTAAAATACACATTTGTATACACATTTCTAACTGTGCTGAACATTTCAAATACATGGCTAAGAAATACACCAGCCGAAAAGCTGAGAATAGCACTGATAAATTTGCAGTGTCAAACGTATATTAAAAAAGGATTCTACACTAACATGCTCGTATACAAAACTATCTACAAATATAAACTGCATCTATTAGGTGCAATGTTTGTAAGGAATGGTGTTTTTTAATCTCTTCTGCTAAGTAAAGATAAGGAATATATCTCCAAGTCATGCCTGGACTTGGATGTTCACACTGTTATTGCTTGGAGGTGTAATTTTTTTTAACTTTAGAGCCGTTTACTGCAGAGTTTGTTTGGAATCGTGCCAAGATCGATGAGAATATGAAGAATACCGTATATTCAAATGAGCCTCTCTACTGAATAAAAAAAAAGGAATAATATTCATGTCACGTTGACAGTTGAAAAATAGCGAGCACTTCACACTCATTTTGGATCTGGACAGGCGTTACTGCCAGGCCACAGTAGGTATGCTATTCATACAGTCACTTCACAGTTCCCTGCCACGTTAATCTCCCCACCTCTCAATGGACTCTGTTTTTAGCCCCTTCCTCATTTAGCTTGATGGACTAAACAAGACCAGAAATTGGCCCAGAGTAAATAAAACTGCAGTGGCTTCAGAGACCTCACGCTGGCCAGCACTGAGGGTATACTGATCCATATTTTCTAACTAGCACTAATGTGACCACCTGCTATTGAACTGGGATGTTCTGTACAAATAAAGGATACACCTCAGAAAGTCATGAAAAGTTGGGGGCAAAGGTCATGAAAATTCAACCGGTCATTTTTCAATAAACATTGTGAGCTATTATGCCATTCATTTTGCATTTAAATCCATCTAAGTCACTTATTGTACATTTGTCTCTTTTGAATGAAGATGCATCTGTTCAAAATCTCTGTGACACCACTCAGCATCAACATTATGCAGAAAGTGAAGATGGCCACCATATTTGACTCATTGTCAGTATTTGACCATTTATACTTTAAGTCTTTGTATCTCCTGGAGAAATGACATGTCTTCAGTAGAAAAGAATGCTTCTCTTTTCTGATTGTGCACATGTGTCTCAATAGATTAAGCACTGGAGAGTAGAACAGCTTTGAGGCTGGCTCTTGCATGGTAATGCATCACAGCTGTTAAGGACTGACTGTAGACATCCAACTCTAAGTTCTACTGTTTTTGTCTCAAAGCTAACGGTAGACTTCAGGCCACATCTAATAATACACCATGCTCTGAAGTCACTAGGCTTAGACAATCCCAATTTCCCAGTGAATAAGTTTTATTTGAACCAGTGTGCAGTTTGGCATCCAACATACATGACATCATTTCTTTGATAATTCTGGAGAGCTAATAGAGAAAACTCAACTCCCTTTTTTTGTGTCGCTTGAACTTATCAGAGCATTTCCATATGTCATATTGTAGTTTTGGTAGCAAGAAGTCAAAACCTCATAACAATACACTTGACTTGAATTAAATTTTGAGTAACTAATTGCCAGAACATGGGTCCAAAATTATCTGCACTTCCCTTAAACTGAGACTCTTTTTTACAGTATTAATCTCAGAAAAAGTTTATGCCTGGATAAAATGTTGTTTAAAACAAAGTTGTTGTTGTTGTTGTTTTTTTAAAGACATTTCCCTCCTGACCATTACTGTTCTGTATGGGTGGTTTGACGAGTGACACTGATATGAGTGAGACTCCCCTTGAGATTCAGTAAACATAGCTCAGCTGGACTGAGTTCAGACAAGCTCGCTAGCTAAGTGAACTGAGAGGAAAGAGGGCTGTGAGTTCTTTAGTATCTCATTACACCTGACAGACTGCCAGACAACAAGCCAAACAGGCCTGAGCTGTGCATGGTTCAGCATGACTTCTTCCAAGATAAAACAAATTTGTGTATTTAATGGCAGAAGGGTTTGATATTGTGCATGAAAAGTCCAGTTGTAAAGAAAAAAAAATCCCTGACAACATCCGATTTAGCCTGTGACCATCAGTGAACTGGTTAAGAGATGACTTCACTTGAATCAGTTCTCTGGTCTGAGCTCTAGTGGTATAAGCAACAATAGAGAAAAAACAAATCCTTTTGAGTGCAGCGTCCCATAAAACAATTGGCTCTACAAAGTAATCTATCTACTGTTTTGTCTGCACTATAACAGTTGCTATTGCATTTCTGACAGCTCATCCCATTAAAAGGGCTGCGGGCTTCCAGCAAATTATTCAGTCCCATTAACACCAAGACACAATCACTAGCCTACATCATTATGACAACACATTACAAGGCAGCTATGTCTCCATGCACGGCATCTAGCTCTCATTTCCTACTGTTGAGAGGAGCGGCTTTGTTATTTCTCCTCCTAAAGCATTTTACTCCCACAGATGGCCAGTTTAATCAAGCATAAATCCCCAACTTTTATCTTAGTCTACAGAAACAGTGGGGTTTGATCAATGTCCAGCTGACTATCACATTCCATGTCCGCCCCCTCTACACACTCAAGTAGGCCTGCTGTGTGGCCAAGACAGGGGGTTTCCCTCGGCATTGTCTGGTGCAGCCTGCGTTTTTACTCTTTTCAGCTAGCACTGGTCTCTTGATGAGCTTCATCCCCAACAAAGGTCATTGTTTAACATGGATTGACATGCTAGTGTGGACTAGATAGAGGCATCTGTCATGAAGCTTTACCCTCTCTTTGCCTTGTGTACCAAAGAGGCCCCCCTGGACATTTTTTGCTCTGCAGAGCATTAAGAAGTTAATTGTATGTTTCTCTCTCCCTCTCTCAAGATATTGCCTTGGGCTTTGGTCAAAGAAAGTCTGGGCCCAGATTTGAGTGACAATACAAACAAGCTGTCAAGGTGTATGTCGCACAATGTGTGCGCTGGAATTTAAAGCTGTGTCATCAGTAACAAAAGGTTGGAAGCTTTAAGCAGGTAAGCTGACCACAATGTGATTATCAAGAGGATTATCTTCAGCTAAATGGCCACAGCTCTTTGTGTGACAAGCTGTGACGATTTGTTGATGTCTGTTTCTTGACTAATGATTGCATTTTTGTTAAATCCTGCTCCGTCACATCACCTCCAGGGGCATTAAACCATAAGCCAAGGAAAATAAACTCTCCAGGAAGAATTCTCCCAGGTATCCTGCCAGATTAGAAGTGACAGTCGAGGGGTTGAGATGAGGTTGTGCTGACCTGTGAGTAAACCTGCTGATTTCAATGTGTCTGGTCATGCAGACAGGCCCATGAGCCGCAGACAAGACACCACCAACTCAGCCATAACAACAGCAGGGTGGACACAGGGAGCTGATGGCACATGACATCTAGTCATGTTTTCTTCTCAAAACAGACAGTCACTAAAATAACTGCAAGATTTTATCAGAGACAGAGATAAGTGAATTATAGGCACGTGCAGAAATGTATTTACATCTTATTCTGAACTCAGTGCTCAACACTGTCTTCACACAAATGAACATCACAAAATTTTACAGTAAAACAAACAAACATGCTACTATCACTATTGCTACTACTACTACTACTACTACTACTACTACTACTGATAATAGTAAGAAGAAGAATAAAAAGGAGAAGAGGAAGTCTTTCTCACTTAAAAGCAACTCCCTTCTCATGAGCCACCCTTTTTTTTCTTTCTGCCTAAAGTCGGTATCTCCTGTTGGTTGGGGAGACAGTGCTGTCTTTGTGTGTGATCCACTCTTGTAAAAATCAGCCCAAGGCTTTGGCAGAGGGACACATCATTCAGCCTGGCCATCTTAAATCCCTTTAAACACTGCTCGCCCAATAAAAGGGCCCCCACAAGACACGACTCCTACATCAATTTATCTAGTGGCTGCTGCCGTGAGCAAACTGTTGTATGGTGAGCGTTCGCTAACAGTCTGTTGATTTGGCAGGACCTGTGTGCCCTTGGGTTTATAGACCCACTGCTGAACAACCCAGGCTACTTGAAGTTGAGAGGCCACATATATAATGTGTCAGGTTTCTGGCATTGCCTTGGTCCTTACATATGTCAAGGTCCTGGAATTTTAAACAAAGGTCAGTGTCTGTGCTGTGGAGCTGAGAAAACTTCAGAACTAAACTCTAGATCGTAAACAATTCCGAATTTGACATTTAATTTGAATCTCATCTTATGAATGTAACCTGAACCTGTAAATAATGAATACATAGTATATTCTGCCATACGGTTTGGAAGTCTTCACATCTAGTGTGTTTAAAATCAAAGCGGTCTAACCACCAGGTATGTGGAATGCCAAAATATAGGGGCAAAAATTACACACTTGCACACCATCAAGTCTGTATCTGTGAAGGAATGAATTAAGGCCCAAAATGCAATGGAAATACTGTGCTGTAGACATTTGTCACGCTGAAAATATGTCTGTGTTTTAATATCATCTCAGACAATGAACTGAGTGTATTTGAATCCTAACTTCATCACTTCTATACAGATCAGCGACAGTGACTCATAGCTCAAGGCAACCACATGTTATGACATCTAAATGCAAAACCAGTCCTTCGAATCGACGCTTGCATCCCTCACTCCACACTGACCTGGGGTTATAACCGACTGGATGTTTTGAGTGGTGAATACTCTTTAGAAAGACTTGCCTGTTTTTCTCTCCTGTCATGCCAGCTCAGGTTTTTGTAAGAAAGAAGACAGTTCAACATATTTTTTAAATTTTCCCCACAGGATCAATCTGTCACAGGGTTTTGACAGGGCTCACAATAAGTTTGGAAAGCAAAAAAAAACTGTGTCAAGTTCCTAATTTTTCCATTAAGGTGCAACATTTTGAAAAACACATGTTTGAGGTTGAGATTTTTGCCTGTTTTCTAGTTTATTTGTTTTTTTTCTTGGAAAATCTCCACCAACTGATTACTAATGAACCACTCCCACTTAACATGACAAAACAGATTCTCCTGGCTCATGGCTTGTTTCCCAAAGCTAGCATTCTGGCAAAATATCAGGAATACAATTCAAAAAATGCTTTGTTTTGGAGAGTCAAACACACCATAATGAGTCCCATAGTTCAACTTTCATGGTTAAATAGGCCAAGAAATTGGATAGCACGAATAATACAAGTAAAAGTAGACAAAGTCCTCTATTTAGTCCTGACAACAGTGATGTGTTAGCTGATTCAGTGTGTTTGTTGGTAAGTGAGTTGAATGTGTTTGCTGCTTTTCATTCTTGAGCCAGGCCAAGCTTTCTTGGAGGCCAAACAAAAGCAGAACTCAACACAGTTGGTGGAGCAGCTTTCATAGCGTCTTCTGCATTTCAAGGATCACATCAAGACAAAGCGTGACATTTAAAAAATCTTTTGTGACCCGTAACCTTATCGGTCTGAATAACAATTTTCAAATTTAAAGGTTCAATGCTACAAGTGCAGCCTTGTTTAATACAGTGCCACTTCATGCTGTGTTGTTCAGATGTGGTTAAATCTGTCCGCCTGGTTTCAAATTCGAGAGAAACCCACTGTTGTGACCACAGTGCTGTGTCATGACCGCTGAACGAGCTACAGTACAATCATCCTCTTCCTGAAAAAGCACCAAAAGATGCCACAACAAAACCCTGAAATCTTTGAAACGCTGTCTGGGAAGGAAATGACAACGTTGCTGTAACTCTGTATCTAGAAAGTATTCACACTGAAACCTCACTCAGAGAGAGCCCATAGCTACTGAAAGCTTTTGAAAATACACTGCACAGTCCCCATTGAATTTGACCCACTTTTGTGATGCAGAGATAATAAACACAATGAAAATATAGTTCACAGCTCCATGACAGCTCTCACAACCTTGGCTTGCTGACTGAGTCAAAAAAAAAAAAAAGGAGTCTAGCTCCCCGACACAGATGTATGCAATTATATTTTTTCAACCAAATCACATCAGACTTTACTGTATAGATTTTCCTCGTCTGCGCTGCCGTAGGAATTTGGCAAAATCTCAGCGACTGGAGCAGTGGGCAGGAATTGTTATTTGTCTGCCAAAGGGCGCACAGAAGATAGTATTGTAGAGATGTGATGACTTGTCACTGGCAGGGGAGGGAGCCACTGATTACTCTTGTGTGGCTGTGTAGGGAGAGAGACAGCTGTGACCTCAGCTAAGCCAGGCCGATATGTCTATTGCTGGCCAGATAACATCCGGATCCTCTCACATAGTTTGTCCAAATTGTTTAGGATGGCTCGTTTAAATTAAATAAAAGGAACTGCATTAACTGTACTGAAGTGCATGCTACGCTATATCTGACTAATGTGCAAAGCTATGCAATAGATGTGTCATACTGAGAGTCAAGCAGCTCTTGGCGTCACTTCTCTGCAGACTAAGTTGGATCCCTGTGTGTGCAATGAATTAAGAAAAGCACAACCTAAAACAAGTATTTTGCCCTCCAAATGTTGCCAGTTAGTTATGGTAAACTATAATCTGGTCCTCCATGGTGAAACTAGATCGTTTTCCTCTACTCATTCATCGTAAACTAAGCAGGCCAAGCAGGGGCTAGTCCTCTAGAGTAAACTTTGCAAACCATAGCTTTCATTTTCACCATTTTAGGTGCACAGCAGACAGACCTACTCAGCAGAGTCTAAACATGTTTTGGCAAGGCAGAGAGCACGTCCAAAACCCGAGAGCAGCACACACAGGATTTGGTCATTTACATTTACTTTGAATAAATTTTGAATCCCACAACTGACACAGACAGCCGCACTGCAAATTGCATCCGTGCTGCACCAGACCACCATGTTTATGTTGCATGAAGAGCCCATGCTGTTTCAAACCTTGAGCAGGGCATGCTTGACCTTGCTGGTGAATGAGTGACTCTTGTTGTCCTTGTCGTACAGTAACTAAATGCAAATATAGTGCACACTGCAAACACAGGATCGGACATTTATTTGTTTCATTGCTAAGTGTTTACCTTAGATAGACACTGCACAGAACAGCAGTCTGATAGTTTGAGTCACAGCAGGCACTGACATGGTCACGGTGGTGGAAAGGTGGTCACGGATGGCTGCGTCAGTCATGCATTAAGTAAAAACAATCTAGCAACCAGGGAGGCAGTTGGAGCAGTAAAACCTGATCAAACAACTGCTGCAGTGGATGAGAAGAGAAGGACAAAGTACAGTAGTGGCCATGATGAGCTGCCAAGTCTGGACTTCTTTAAACATCCTTCCTTCCTGCTCCCTTTACAGCTAGCACTTATCTGGCTTGGATAGACTTTACGAGTCTGACTAGCTTCCCATACAAAATGTTACATCTATAAACAGAAAGCAGAATATTGTCGGAATTCAATAAATATATTTTAGTTAAGAAAAAAGTGCTAGAATCAGTCTTGGGATATATATGATGCTCTTTGGAGGGCGAATTATACATCATCCTCATCTACAATAGTCTGCATTTAAATGTATTTTAAGAGGAGCAAAAACACTCAATAAAAGTTCAAACCAGCCACATCCTTCCAGAATACCATGGTCATGTCTAATATGTCTCTTCTTGTGGCTTAAAGACTGTCATTAATTAGACCAGGATTAGTCTCCTCCAGTTATAAATGCCCTGTGGTTGCGGGGTTGAACTTTTTAAAGAGCAGACCACTAAGTTGGAGAATCACATTATGTATACATGCAGAGTATTCAGCTAATATAAACTGCAAAATATTCTCCGCTCACTCAAGTATGTGTGCCATCCGCATCAATTAAATCCTAATCAAAGAGCTTAAGTATTGCCAAAGAAACAAAACAAAAGACTATGTGCCTCTCTCTCTCTCTCTCTCTCTCTCTCTCTCTCTCTCTCTCTTTGTCAGTGTGGGCATGCTTAAGAGGCTTGAGATGTTGTATTCATGTGGGAGAATCCAACTGTGCTAAGGACAACAAAAAGGTTTAGAGCCTGCAATGACATTAGTTTTGCAGTCACTTGCAAATTAAGGTGCTTGAGATAAGATATCTTTATGAGAGAAATTGAATAAACACTGTGTGCAGTAACTGCCTCAGTATCATGATACTGAAAAAAAAACCTTCACCACTCAACAACATGTGCAACAGATTTATTTTGTTCCTCTGACTTTTCTGTATACAAACTAGGCTTAAGGGACATCAGGCTTGCAACAATTCATTTAATTACACATGACTGCAAAAGCCACAGAGGCTGACAACAAAGTCACTTGTCCAAACCATAAACTCTCTGAGTTACTGGGTCAGTAGAGCACTTTAACTCGTAAACGATGAAGAAACAGCAAGAGTAGCACATCGGAGTAAAATCTAGAAAGTGTGGTTACTCTACCATCTTAGCAGGAGTATCTCTTCTAGCTGGCAGAAAGTTTGTTCATATTTGATCCTGATAATCCTCTCCAGAGAACTTCCCTTGGACCCGGGGTGAGAGACTTGCCATGTTTAGTGTATCAACAGCTGAAGTGCTGCCGTCGGTTGTGGTGTGTCCACATGACAGTTCGCTTCCTTGATGGGAGAGAGAGCAAAGTAATTTCCATTCTTCATTGACTTTTCACAAGTCTGAGTCTGTTGCGCAGAAAGCAGCAAAGTGTCAAGCTGCCTGTTGATCCTCTGGCTCCTCTTTCGCTTCTCTGGCTACACCGAGTGTTTAGTGCAAGTAGGGGTGAGAGAGAGAGGGAAGGAGGGAAGGAGAGAGTGTCTGAGAGGGGGAGGAGAAAAGCTTTCCCTTTCAGAGGAAATCCCCCTCGAGGCTTTTCAGACTTTCTTCTCTCTTCTGTCTCTCTCTCTCTCACACACACACACACACACACACACACATACACACACAGCTCAGGCAGGTCTCTCACACACAGCCAAGCACACCCACAGACACAATATGACACAAATGGACACACACAAGTTGGCTATGCTACCATGCACACATATACACGCTTGCATTCTTGTTTGAATTTGGAAGAATGCATGTCGTGAATTGCTGTGCATGCTTTTTCTAATATGGTGGCCACACCAACTTTGTTACGCATCTGAACATACACATGCACAGTCTCTCACTCTCTCTCTCTCTGTCTCTCTCTCACACACACACACACATACACACACACACACACACACACACGTACGCACAGATACACATATACACACATGTACGCACACTCCCTCAGCCCAGCATCAGAGAGCTGCAGAAATCCAGCCCCTGCTTTGTGGCCCCTCTCTTTCTATTTTAATCATTGGGGGCTTTGAGAAGGCTAGTTAAGTCAGTCTTTCTCCTCTCTTCTATCCCTCATAGGCTTCCACTGTCTGTTCCAGGCTTTCTCATTTCCTTTCTTCAGCCATTCTCTTCCAGGAGACTGCCCAGTGTTTGACTCATATCAAAGGGAGAGACAGCAGAAAGGGCTTCCCTGCAGAGGTCCGAGCCAGGCAGCAGGCATGCGGGGAGTGCTGCTACTTCCACATTAGGCCAGAGGAATGTAGGGTTACACCCTCTGGACTGCAGCATACATCTGGGGCTGGAAGATCTGTAGAAACTCAAGACCTGCAGCAAGAATCCAGCTTCATCACTGAGGCTTTTCTTGAGGGAAAAGATTGACAAGCCACTGTTTATTTCTCTCAGCTGAAGGTCTAAATGTTCATCGTGAGGCAGTTTGAACAGGGCTCTCACAGCTGGTCTCCACCTCTGTCTGTTTATTCATTCAAAATCCAGACCTCACGTGAGATTCAATCTATATTTTCACTATGAAGACCAAGCACAAGATTTATGTATTTCAATCAGAGGCAAAAACGAATATTCAGCTGGTTGCAGAGTTGTAAAATATGAAACGTGACTAATCTGGGTCTGTATCTGTGGGTTCTCATTCTGCAAAAACAGCAGTCTCTAGAACATTCCTTACATGCTTTGCTTTCAGAGAAAGAAAACCATGCTAATTTGTCTTTCTCCCCACACCACAAAAATATTCAGGTGACATTCTTGTAATATGGTGCAAATATTTCTTTCTTTCTTTCTTTCTTTCTTTGCTTGCAGGACTAGACCCTGCTTGCCTGGCGTTTTGGCAGTGTGTCATGGAGGAGATGAGTGTCTTTAAAGTGGACAGATGTTTTAGAAGGGGATTAAGAAGTCAGACAAAAAAACGGCAGGTACTCTGGCTCTGTGCTGTTTTCTTATCTTATTTGCTTTACTCCATTCTACCGTCACCTTTTTAATTTACAGAGGCATCTGAAGCATTTCATGTTTTGTCCAAACTCACTTTTCTCTCACTATCATTTTCTCTAAGCACACCTTATCCATTTCCCAACATCTGGAAAATTCATTTATCTATATTCAGTCACTGAAAAGCCAAGGGAAGCAGTAAACGTCCTAGAAAGTTCACCAAATTACAGACTCACAATAGTCGTACAAGTATAAGTCATTAGACATCAGTCTTTGCCTGTATCTTGCAAGCGGCTGTAGTTCCTGTGTGGGAAAAAGAGGTAAAATCTACTTTTGTTTTTGTCTCACTCATCATCACGGCCCAGACCAGACCAGTCTGTCTCTCCCCCAGAAACACAACAGTGAAGCTGAGGGTGGGCAGGATGAAAGAGGCCGCTGCAGGCCGACACTCACTTCTGATCCCTCCTCCATGAAAACCAGATGGGCTGTCCATCTCCACCAACAGAGCAAGAGCGGGGAGGGCTGCTTTGTCTGCTGTGCGTCAGTTAGTGTGGAACTTTGATTAAAAAAAACAAAAAACAAAACACAAACACAAACACAAATGCATACACTTACAGGACCAGACTAAACTAGAGAGAAAGATGTGGAGATACTGCCAAAGACAGGAAGTCGGGAGCACACACCCAAACATGTACTGTAAACATACACGTTTAATTTCCCAAATATATACACATTAACACACACACACACACACACACACACACACATGCACAACAAACACACACTCCTCACTAGCTTAAACAAAGCAGGATGAGACTCTCAGCATTCCCTCCCTCCCTCCTTCTTCCCGTTCTCCTTCCTCATCTAATTCCTTCCAAGTGAGCAGGAGACCCTGAAGGCAAGTGAGGAGGACCCCTTCTGTGATTTACACCCCCTACCACAACCTCCCATGTGCACTTAGACACAGCAGCCTATATGGCTTGACTGTCTGGTTGAGTCTATTAACTATGACTCAAAGTGAGTGTACATAGTAATACTGTCATTATGGAATGGGCAAATACCAACTCTCCCCTGGGTGATCTACCCCCTGCATCAGCTCTGGGATCAATTACCAAACTCTATTTGCTCGCCAAGCCTGTATTCATTAACTTCATGTGTTACAGGTTTTTCTCATTTAAATGCGAGCAAGGACCAGTTGTTTCAGCATAGATGCTCAATGGACTGTACAGTAAAATCCCCTCGCTTGCCTTTGGCTTTGACCCAAACTCTATCAGCGTATCTCAGTGACATTATGAAGCACACTGCCTCAGTGATCAACCAGCCTGCAATCGGCTCTGTCTTTGACGGGGACAAAGATGAAAGGAGGAAGCCGAGGACAATGGGTTTATCTGTCTCTGCCTCGCTTCACTTCACCCTCCAGAGAGAGGGTGCGACTTTATCGGTGTCTGGAGATCTGCTGCTACAACTGTGACATCATTTCCTGCCTGGCCCGGGCCCGTCAAGATTAGGGGCCCCCGGGTTGCGATTTAGATGTTTGGTCGTTCGACGTTCTCACAACAAAACAGTCCAGGCCTCTTCCCAGGCAATATCTGTCGACACCACAGATGTGTTTTTTTTGTGTGAGGCATTTCTGTGTCTTTTAAGGGAGGATTTATGGCAAAGTTTTGACTGCTTATGTGTCACTCTGTATGGCACTTAAGACAAAATAAGGGTCATCTTGAGAAAGCCGTGCATTCCAACAGGCTGAGTGGGACTTTGGCTGTGCGTGTAACTATGGGTTTGCTTGTGTACCTGTGAGTGTGAGGTGTGCGCCTGCTGTTCAGGTGCCACACAATGTCTGCTCTCTGGAAAAGCAGACGTGAATGATACAGCGTGACGTTAAAGTTTCCCAAATGTACATTTCCTTTGTAATTGTAAATCCATCAATCTATCAAGTTCCACAAATCACGCTCCATTTTTATGGCTAATAAAAGACAGGACAGAGACTTTTCCGACACTCTAAATTACTTTCCATCTGGCCCACTTTGCCGCTTTGTTCCCACTGAGATTTTATAATGAGACATTGCATTTTAATACTGCAGCAGGGTCTCACTGGGATACAGACACATCCTTTGTCAAATCTGTTATATATTTTTTTAAATATTTCTTGCCTCACGTAAAAGACTCTTTACATATAATACATAAATTCTAACTTTACTGTAAGCAACAATAGCAGTCAGTGTATTGCACAAAAAAGGGCAATATAATCAACAAAATGAGATCATGAATAAATTACACCACTACAGACAATAATTTGTATAAAGGGATTTGTTCTAATCCTTTTGCATGCATACACACACTCCAGATCCTATCACTCTGTTGACTGATGGCTATAATACAGATATCTGCCAGGTCATGCTCTCCACATCCCAGATAATACTGTCTTTATATTGCTAAATCCTGTTTACAGCAAATCCAAAAATATGAACTTCAATCCCTTTTGGAAAACAATGGCTTATGCCAATGATTCCTGCTCAGCCGCATTCAAGGATGCAACCTGAATCTGTGCATGAGAGAGTTTAACAGATTGGATACAGAGATTAATGAGCCTTGCACGCTCTGCAGGAGAGGAATGGTACATTAAAGACTTTCCCCCAAACTGGAAACATCTTTACCATAGCTTGAGAGGACAGGCTGCATTTTTGTCCCTCTTTCCATATGGGAGCTTTCTGTAGGTTTCTAATGGGTGTTGAAGAGGGAGATTTCATGTGAAATGTTTTGGTTTGGTGATATCACATCAATGTTCAGTTGTTGGGGACTGCACTTTGAACATGCGAAGAGTACTGTTTCAATAGATATTGTTTTGAAATTATACCAGTGAACCATGAAAACAGGAAAAAAAATCTATTTCTATCAAATAAATGCAAGGTTTTGTCAAGGGAATGAACTATACATGTCAAAGGCAACACTGATGATTATCACATGTGAATGTAGGGCCGTCAGACTCCTTTACAGATCATGCCTCTGGTAGTCCCGCTGAGCAGTTCCACATGTTTTGGTTGTTCCTTTCTGTCCTGATGTGTTTTCCTGAGAGTCACGGCGCTGAGAGGCCTTAACCTCAGCTGACCACTGCTGGGTCCCGCTCCAGAGCTGGAAGCAGGTGTTAAATTCACGAAAGCGGGCAAGCTGGAGAAAAAATGGCTGCAAGCTGAGACACAAGAATGTGGGGAGCTTTAGGCTTTGGCTCGAAATGGTTGCTTTTTTTCCTTCTAACAACTGATTCAGAGTATCAGATTAAAACGTGAACTTACAGAGTAGCAGACAGTGTGATACAGCCAAAGTCAACCTCATGTAAAGAAACCTCTTGTGCACCGCACAGACCCCACTCCCACTGGCTGTGCGAATGCTGAGCAACATCTCATTCTAATAATCCTGTAAGCTTTAAACCAGTCTTTCACAGTGATTTAAAGCCTTTTGGGAAGTCACTGGACTGAAGCAGTCGTTAGAACACCCAAGAAGACTACAGCAAGACGTTATTTAATGGTGCGCTAGGATAACTCTGCAACTCTACTTGCCTGTGTAAGCAAAGCTGTCGACACAATGGTGTTTTGGGAGAGCAGTATATAAAAACAAGGCCTGCCACCAGGCCATGGGAAACAGGGGGGCCCAAACACGCAGCTGAGTCAGAGTTAGTCAGACAGACAATGTTGTTTCAGGTTAAGGAGAGGACAACAGGTGCGAGTGTGTGAGAAAAAACTCGCTTGAAGGACCTATCCTTATGCTTTCCTTATCCTCCTAAAAAGAAATAATCAGTCAAGACCAAACATATCAGATAGTGGAATGGGATTGTTATGTTTAGTTATATCTAGGTGCATCAACAAACAGAGGAAATTGGCCTGCAGGAGACAACAGCTTTATCTGAAAGTTTCATTAGGACAAGACCCCCTTGGAATGTGCAGAGAGCAGCAAAAGCAGAAGATTAATGATGAAATGGGATTTATAAGAAGGTTGATATATGTGAGTAAACAGTTCACTTTCTTGGGAAAGCCCGAGACAATGAACGAATCACATCTGAGCGATATTAAAATACCACTGAGTCACCACAAGTCAGCCTAGACATCTGTAAATCAGAGTTGCCAACTATCCCCACCCTCATCTCCAACTACTTCCTCGGTGTCTCCCTCAATCCTCTCACTCCAACGTCTCTAACTGCTTTACCATGTCTGATGTTGATCTCTTATCCCTCTTCTTCCCATTTTATCTTCCTCTTGTCTAACTTCCTATTTCTTTCATTCACCCAGTGATCTCACTCTTCTCCTCTGACCGAGTCCCTCCCTCCATGTCCTCTCTTCCTTTTTGTCTCACTCCCTTCTTTCCTCCTAATTCTTTTGTCCCTTCATTTCTCTACTTTCTCTTCATTCCTCCCTGTTGTCCTCTTGCAGTGAGTAACTCCAGGGGCAGCTGCAGGGGGACGGCTGCCTCTGAGTGGGGCTAATCTGTCTGATTTATCACTTGGTAACTGGAACTTGAACTGGACGATGTTGATAATCCTTCACTGACCCAACTGAGTGAGAAAAGCTGTGCCGATCATTCCTTTCTCTCACTCTCTGTCTGTGTAGGCGTTTCTCTCTCTGTTTCTCTCTCTTTGTCTCTCTCTAAACAGTCATCATCTTTCGCTTTTCCCTACTTGTTTACTGTTTTCACACCCATGCAGCTTCCAGTAGGGCTGTCTGCTGACGTAAAACAGTGTTTAGTTGCGCTTATTTCATTCTCATAGGCTTAGTGCTAGTCTGCTTCCCCTCTGTCTCTGGTTTGTGGCTGTGGATGCAAGAGATTTTTTTGGTTAGCCATGAAACCGGCTCACACAGTGGTGGGGTGACAGTCTGCAGGACCATCCCAATATTCAAAAGTTATTGTTTCCATGACAGGATTCCCATGAAAGAGAAACACCAATGGCAGAGAAAAAGACAGCACATAAATCATGACACATCAATACAATCTCAAAGAATACATGCACACACGCATACGCACGCACACGCACGCACGCACGCACGCACGCACGCACGCACGCACGCACGCACACACACACACACACCCACACACACACGCACACACGCACACACACACACACAGAGAGAGAGAGAGAGAGAGAGAGAGAGAGAGAG
>OMLB01018422.1:0-10220 GCA_900302555.1 Myripristis jacobus | reverse complement strand
CAGGTTTTCATTCCAACCAAAAACTCCACCAGGTGATTTCACTGATTAGTCCCGCCTCTCTGTTTGGAGATAGGGTGATCAGTGAAATCACCTGGTGGAGTTTTTGGTTAGAATGAAAACCTGCAGCCTCTTGGCCCTCCATGGCACGAGTTTGACACCCCTGCTCTAGAAGGTGCAGACCTTTTCAGTCGCTGCTCTGCTCTGCTAAAGTTATGCAAATTTATGCTTGTGTTCAATGTTGGTTGTACTTTTTGTGAATGGTGTTGGTCAGTGGTGGCAGCAAGGTGCTCATCAGGATAGGGAAATGGTCAACTCGCCACTCTGTAAACTCACTCTGTAAGCTGACTGTGCTACTTGGCTGGCCAGAAGAGGTTTTTAAGTGTAAACACTGGAGTAAACATCATGAAAAAGGTGAAGTGGATCACCAGCTGTAGTCCCAACCACATGGAGAAGTGGGACCATCTCTGCATCAAGCACCAACGTAGGTAGGGATTGAACATTGGCTATGACCCTGGCCATGCAGCTCTTCTCTGGTTGTCATTCTGCTGGCCAGTGTACAGGCGATGAACAGTGAGCTGGGCGACCTCAGTTTCCACATCGGTTTCCAGCAGGATATCAGGAAACTCTTGTGTCTTTTGTTTCGCTGTGATTTGGCTGCGTCCTAAAATACCAAACAGTGCCGTTTGACAACCCTGCTGAAAGGATATTTATGCAGGCGCTTCAAGAATAGCTAGGAGAATCAAGGCTAGGCTAGGAAAATCATTACAGATCCCAACCACCTGGATACCCACCTGGATTTTTTTTCCATGCTACGGCCAGGCCAGAGAGGCTCAGGAAGACCTTCTTCCTCAGGCCACTAGGATCCTAAATGTGGACTCTGCCTAAGATACCCCCCTGTATATGTCATACACATATACATTTTTTATATTACTATTCCTATCCTATTTAAACTCTTTGATGCATAAATTGAAGGAGCTGGTGGGACTGCATTTCACTGTGATTGTACCTTATATGATGACATGTGACAAATAAACTTGATTGACTGACTGAAGAAGGGATTCAGTTTGACAGGGCACATTGGTTGCTCTTGGCATCAAACTTGCAACCTTTTGTTTATGACACACTCATTGTTATCAGTGAGCTATGCTGCCACCCAGTTGACTGCTGTGGATTAGCTGCTGTGTATCAAATGAGTGTAAAACACTCTGCTAGGTAAATGTGCATCATGACCAAACTGCTCCAGTAAATACATATTTTCTCTTCACATCAAAAGATTTTGAGCAACAAAGCTGTAAGTCTATACCTTGGCCACAAGTGAGAGGTTCAATGTACAGAGTTCATTTACAGCCTTGTCTATGTTTCAAATTATTCATTTCCTAACTGAAGCAGATTTCTTGGTCCTAACAAGAGCCCCTTCATGCCTTTTTAATGTGATTAGGTTGCCGTATGTAGCATGGTGGACCCGTCTACCTCCCCCAGTCCTCCCATCAGACACCAGCTAATTGAATCACCGGCTCAATTCAAAAGAATTAGTCACGTGTGTAATGGAGATGATTTATCATGTCCACGAAAACAAAATGGATTTCGAAGGCATTAAGCATCTCCAATTGACTCTGGTTCATTTTAGACAGCTACTGTGGTTTTCTTCAAATGGATATTCTGAAAACTATGACAGGGTTGACAAACAATAGGAGGAGGCCATAATGAAAACTGAATCAAAACAGGATGGAACTGGAGAAGGAGTAAAGGGACAAATGCATGTTCAATTGAGTCAAATAATCAGGCACACAAACATGGTTCTCCCCACTTGGGAAACAGGATATCAGTCACAACTTGGTGTACTTGCTGTATCAAAGCAAAATGGATATTATCATTAGTTAAAGTTCACTATGAAGAGATGTTTATGGTTGTCATAGTCAATATTCAATACATCGCTCTTAAGAAATTTCATGTAGATGGAGAGTGGTCAGATATGAATTCAACAGCATGTCTAAACAAATCCCAAGGGTGATCGTCTCCTGGCCTGGCCTGTCTGGGAGGCAGGCTGTTCATGTGAATCAGCCTCACCATGACAGCACAGCTCAGGGATGAACAGGGGATGAAAGGGGGCCCTTATCTGGCAGGAATCGCTCTCTGGCCGCTAGGGCCATGGGACCCACTTTCAACTTCAAAACTGCAAAGATCAAGGTCCAGCCTTGGGCCATGTGCATAGCACCTACTCTTTAGGTGGAGGGGTGAGGACTGGTGGATTTTCACCTGGTTGCTCATGACATTTCCTAAAAAGCTCACCCCTTAGCCTCTCTGCATTCTCCTTCCGCTGGCTGACAGGAGACCTCATGTCACACATCAGATTGAGACTATTTACAGGTACACTTGTAAATAGAGGCAGGCTGAAATGATACCCATCAGTCACCTATTATACTGCAAGTGGTGCCACAGAGTGCAGCTTTCACTCATTTCTCTATTGTAGGCTTTTATCTCTTGAACCATGTGTGAGGCTAGTAGCATTCAGGGGCTGTATCCATGGAAATGGCAGCACAGTAGACAAGTATTATTCAATGACCCTCAAGACACAGAGGTCTGAGGGAGTTAACCTTGCATCCAGCTCAATTCCCCTGAATAAAAGATACAAAAACAATCCATGGAGCTGGTGATAAATCTCTCCTCTCTGGCTCTGCTCCATGGCTATGAATTAGGCTGACACCCAGGCTACAAGGTGAGGCCATGTTTATGTGAACCCCAAATGCCTACACTATGTGTGGGCAGGCACTGGGAGGGAGATGCAGGACTGTTCCTGCATTACCTCAACAACCAGCTAAAAACAGAAGAATGTTACATATGTAGCAAAATCCAGAGAGCTCTTTTGGTCTTCTGTGGGGGAGACATTAAAAACCTCCATTGTGCTGCACCAGCAATCTTGCTGTGATCTTCTGCCTGCACCATGGAACTTGGAAAAGGAAAGGAAACCAAACGACATGGAGAAACATATGGGGGCCAATCTGTTGTCCCTTCCCCACAGACAGAACCCTACCTAAAATATGTCCTCCATAACGTGAACACGGAATTTGCACATGTGAAAATTGCTAGTTTTTTGTGTGCTGTGTGCACCCGGTTCTTGTACATGTGTGCGTTGTGCAGCTGAGTGCATGCTGAGTGAATTTGCCAGACCTGGTGCATTAGAGCAACAATCACACAAACAGACAGCTGTACTCTCAAGGGAGTCTGCAATCAGGCGGTGCAGAACTGCTTCTGTCCTTCAACAGGCAATTAACACTGAGTCCATTATAGCTCCCAGGGGAGCTACTGGCCAGGGAGACCGGGAAAAGACATCATCCTAAAGGTCAGTGCCTGGAAACAGGAGGAGCAGGGTATGATGGAGGCTCAAGAATGGACATGGGGAAGACAGGGAGGAGGGTGTCAACTGCCTCAGACCAAATGAAGTGTAAAGCAGGGGCTATTTGTCACCCACTAGCTATTCACTGGAGGGGAGGCTGCAGTGTTTTCCAGTGGACAGGGGTACACGTCAGCAACAAAGGCTTACAGTATAAATTAAGAAAACCACTGAGGCTCCCAGTGTAATCATTGCCTTTCCAGGCATCTCTGGGCCCAGAAGATCCACTCAGTGTTCTACAATCAGACCAAGGATGTTTTCCCCCAGGTCAGATCCGTCACAACTCATAAATGTTTCAAGGCCCTTCCTCCTGTTTCTTTTGATCCCAGTGTAAGCTGAGGAGAAGTTCTTCACGTCATGCAATGCAATACCCTCTTCCTCTATGGGGAGTTTACATCTACCATGTGTTCAAGTCCCTGCTCATTTATATTTCCTCACCACTTCTCTAGGAATTCCACTGGTTTCAATATTGCAAAGGAGTGACATATTATGTGTTCTTATGAACACCAGAATTTCATAGCTGCACTTCCAGTGAAAGGCAAAGATAGAAATTTAAAACAATAAGAGTAGTCACGACTTAATATGTGAAGGGGCACAAAGCTGTGTGATTCCACTCTTGGCTTTTTATTACTGAGTGAAAAAGAGGGAATGAGAAAGAGAAAGATATAGTAGAGCATAAAGACTTGGATGGGCTACAAGGAGGAGCTTAACTACTTCAGCATCAGGGCACCAGGGAAAATCCATTCTTGGCAGCAAAGGCTGCCACTACTAAGCCTGCATTTCAATATGGGAATCTGTACTTATAGTCTTTGGAAACTCCCTCAAGAGACTATCATTAAACAGGTCATTAAATCAAAAGTTGTAAGGCTTGGAAAAGAAAAAGAGATGAAGTGAGTGAATGAGAAAAAAATGATGAGATAAAATTTGATGGGAGCCTGGGACTGTCATATGTTCATTGGGCGAGGTGCTGCAATACTCCTTCTGTCCCCATGTGCACTGGCAAAGCATCTAAGAGGAAATCTGCTTCCATGGATATTGTGGAGTGTCAAGCCACTGTTGACAAGTTTATCCTCTGACTCTCGCCACACAGATGCTGCTGTTGCTGGTGGTGGCAGGGATTTTTGAGACTGGCATGGTTTCATGCAGAAATTTGCCACTGTTTTCACTCAACTGAACTGAACAATGTTCTGTTAAATAAAGCTGAAACTAATAAACTAATAAAAAATGTGTCCCTATTATTTTTAAGTGTGATTTGTGTCAGTGCAAGGCAGTTTGCTAGAGAGACGGAATGTACATTTCCGGATTTCCTATTCTTTTTAAAACATACAAATAGATAATTAAAAAACAAAAATCATGAGAACCAATTCAGAAAACAGCAGCATGTGGTGACATTTTGCACCCATTATAAGAGAAAAAAAGCATTTTCTCCACTTCCAGGACAGACCTGACAACTTCTCAGATAACTGGCTTTGAAATGGGTGCATGCTGCCAATATGGCACTTGAAAAACACCCTTGAGGTGAGCCTCTTATACACACACACACACACACACGTGTATATATTTCTATATATATATGTATATGTGTATATGTATGTATATGTCTCCAGCGAGAAACCTGTTAAGACATTTTGCTGCTTGTTCATGAGGTTCTTGAACACAATACCTGTTGCATAATTAGAGCCGTGAAAGGTAGCTGTATTGAAAACGCTGACTGAATATACCCAGTGGAGACAAACAAGCTATGTTACCCCAAGCTCCTCTAGGCTAGTTAATAGCTCTAAGCTTAAACTTCAGGGCTACATTTGAGTACTCCATTGAATTTCAAGACTCTTCAAAACTACTTGAAAGCAAAAACTGACATACACAGATTTTAAAGCTTTCTCAAACAAGGAAACCATAACTACTGAAGTCACAAGTCAAACTATCATGCACTACACTAGATTTGTTAATTCTGTTAGACATTTTCTTACATTCAATATGCACTCTAAGTCTACCTGAGAGAAAGAGATGAAGAATGACCTCTTTGTTAAAGGACCACACCAGTGATTTTGAAAGTTTGGCCTGCTTACTATAATTTACCCACATTTTACATTGCATCAAACCGTTTTGCGAATCATGCAGGGTACAAAAAATTTCACATTTAATCAAAATCCATCAAATTTCCCTCAATTTTTACTTTACTATGATGATGGAATACTGGTGTGAAGAAAGTTTGAAGTCTCTGAAAGTTCATTTTCACTGCAGTGGAATGAATGGAAACCAGTGGCTGAATACAAGGTAGGAAAACATTATCTGCATTCAAAAATATCACTGCTTGCTTTGGAAAAAGACTACCAGAAATGTGAGGTTAATACATTTTGTAGATATCACATCAAACATACAAAATCACTGGTACGGTCCTTTGAACTCTGAGTTCTTTGTCTCTTCTGGCCATACAAACTCTCTTGTTTCATGTAACCATGTAAGACACAATATCACCTATACTTCACAGAAAGATAAAGGCAAAAGATCACAAATGAGACTGTGTACTTTGCATTGTGGGGGTGATGACTACATCCCAGTGAAGGTAATATGCTGTTTACATGCTGTTCATCAGAATAACACTTGGCACACCTATTTCATGAGATAGGAGAGTAAGAGAGGGATGAGTGGATCAAAAGTTAAAAACAGTTCATCAGGCCAAAAAACTTTGACCTTATGAAAGTCTAGCACTGAAATGTTGCAAATAAATGTATAATTTCATTATTGTCATTTAGACAGTGTGCGTGAGTCTGTTTGCAACCACATGCTGTTTAAACCATGGCTACTTGTCCGAGCTTAATCTTTTCTAATGTTAATAATATTTGGGCTTTTTTCAATACTGATTTTGAGAATGAGAGCCCTTGAAAATTTCTTGGCAACTGCTTGGCAACCAACTGTTGCCTGTCTGGCGCCAGCTGATTCAAGAGTGTCTGCTATCTTAACCACTTTGGAGACACACCAAACCGAATGAATGCTGCACCTCTAAACAGCTACCAGCAGCACAGAGTATCAGATGCTGCATCAGGTGCATCAGATGATACAAGAGGATCATCCTACACTTTGTCTGAATGTGGCACTCCTTAACAATACACTGCTTTGTTAGCGCTAATGTGACATGTGATAACAAAGACTTCCATTCAAAAGATTTTTAATCTTGTGAATTAAAAAAGGCCATGATGTAAGTTCATTCAATATTTGTTGCAGAGGCATCATTTAATGACTGCATGTAGCACCTACATCTTTGTAAAAGTCATGTCACTTACACCCCTAGGTGTAATAATTAATGAAATTATTTATGAATTAATGAAATTTATCATCACCTCTACAGTCCCTTAGAGTATTCACTTTACCCCATAGCATTATCTCCAGTGTCACACAATTGGCAAAAGGAACAGAAAGCTGCACTGCTATATCTAAGTTCAGATTTCCTCATATCTTCTAATACGGAGGCCAGACTGATTCCCTCATCTGTTTATTGTTTGGCTGCCACCACTCAGGGGGGCGTTGATGGTTTTGTCTCATTTAATATAATATATATAGGGTCATTGAATAATACTTGTCTACTGTGCTGCCATTTCCATGGATCAAATTACATAATTTAAAATATGAAAAGCCTTTAACCCTTTCAAAATCTAGCTCTACCATTAACTAGATTTGTAAACGGCTTGTTGCATCTTTTAGTTTATTTGCTACAATTCACATATACCCTACAGTATTACCAGTCAATTTCCAAAGTATACCATGCTCCTAAGGATTTTTGAGCCTTTCATTTCCATTCATTTCAGTATGGTATGAAAATCGATTGGATGAGACTTGAAACTTTCTTCTACTCAGGTTTATTTTTGTCAAAGTTACTTTATGACTGCATGGTAATTTAATTTAAAGGGTTAGTTTGGGTATTTTGACGTTGGGTTGTAAGAGTAACTTATAGAGAGACATTAGATTACATGGAGTCGAGAACAGGCAGCTCGCACCCTGTTCAGAGAGCTCAGTAGCAGCTCCTGGCAGCATAGCCAAGCAATAGTACCAGGGAACAGGGACAGAAAAAAAATTAAACCACAAAAAAATTCAATATCCTTGACAGGGTATGCCAAATTTCCCATATTTATGTCATTACTGTGCTCTCAGACCACTCATCCTGTTGGCACTATTTTGTTTAACTGAAAAACTTTATTTTCTATGCACAGGCGCACCTGTTCGTATCACACCACAAGCGTGCAATTACTCATACAACCCATGTCAAAAAGCCCAAACTAACTCTTTAAAGCCCGCACCAATTTTAGAAGTCTCATCCTGCTAAATGATATTTCAAAATTCCCAAAGTCGGCGCCTAAACAGCATAGCATTTATATGCTAATTGGTCAGGAAATCAAAACCAGAAGACAAACATTAATCAAATATAGACACTGAGAAAAAGATGAATGGATTTGGCTTCTTTTTCTTTTATAAATATTATGACCATTAGTCTGGTTAAGTGCCAAGTACAAAATTTGTTACTCTGATTTATAGGATAGCAGATGAGGGCGCCGTTCCTCTCTGTCAAATCTGGAAATGTTTTCCACGCGGACGCTCCAAAAGAACAGAGTGTATACATCTCCACCAGAAAATTTGCTTGAAGAAGAAAATATTTTAAATTCCAACATCCACGACTTTTGGTCCAAGTTATGACTGTTAGTTGGAGCAGCAGAGAATTTTAACATAAACATTGCACAAAAAGTAAGGAAAGTTGTGTTTGGTAGATTATTTCTTTGTTGTAACAATGCTTCTTGGCAATAAATCTTATACCGTTGGAAAGCCTGTTTATTTCCCTTTTAAATGGTGCCACATTTGTAAGGAACATTTGTGGGATGAGCAGCAGAGCTGAGTATGTGGGTTGCGCCCATAAAAAAATTGCCAAAACTTCTCTGCCAATGCCTAACAGCTTATTTTGCTGTTGCTACTGACTCTTGTTTTGAGCTTCTGGTACCAGGTGTTGCCAATCAGGTACCTGATTGGCAGATTCTGCCTATGGCATTTGGATCGTAGGGTCAAAGTGTGGAGAAGACGCGGAGAACGCAATGCTGATTGCTGCACCAATAGAGTAACATCTTTTGGTGGAGGCAATGTGATGGTGTGGGGAGGCATCTCCCGCATTGGAAAAACGAGGCTTGTCATCAAGAGATATCGAGATGAGATTCTGCAACCAGTGGCAATCCCATATCTCCACAGTCTGGGACCGAACTCTATCCTCCAAGATGACAATGCTCGCCCCCACAGAGCGGGGATTATCAGAGACTACCTCCAGAATTTGGGAGTGGAGAGGATGGAATGGCCTGCCAGCAGTCCTGACCTCAACCCCAATGAACACTTGTGGGATCAGCTTTGGCGTGCTATTCGTGCCAGAGTGACCAACACAACCACGTTGGCTGACTTGCGACAAATGCTGGTTGAAGAATGGGATGCCGTCCCACAGCAGTGTGTGACCAGGCTGGTGACCATGCAGCATGAGGAGGAGGTGCCAGGTGCTGTTGTGGCTGTGTATGGTTCTTCCACATGCTACTGAGGCTCCTGTTTGTTAAATGAATAAATTGTTAAATTGCCAATATGTCTTGTTTCTTCAAACTTCAATCATCCAATCCACCAAACACCAAACAAGAGTCAATGTCAGAATAAGCTGGCTGGCATTGGCAGAGAAGATTTGGCAAATTTTTCATGGGCGCAACCCACATACTCAGCTCTGCTGCTCATCCCACAAATGCATGTTCTTTACAAATGTGGTACCATTTAAAAGGGAAATAAACAGGGTTTCCAATGGTATAAGATTTATTTCCAAGACGCATTGTTACAACAAAGAAATAATCTACCAAACACAAATTTCCTTACTTTTTGTGCAATGTTTATTAAGAGTTAGGCTTGTCATTCTCACCAACCATGAGATCCTGTTTTTTGCAGTTGCCACTGAAACTCATTTGACCCAATTCATTTTCTCTTGCAGGATTAACTTCTACAAGTTTACCATCTCTTTGTCCTCCTTCCCCTCTAACAACTCCTCCCATCCCTCTGAACAGTCTGAGACCTACAGTACACCTCCACTTAACATGTACTTCTTGGTTCCTCATCAGTTTATCATGTCCTGTTTTATCCTCCTCTTCTTTGGTCTCTTCAGGTGTTGGATGGTTTGGGGTTGGGTCCTGGTGGCCCACCCATCCCCCCTCCCGTCACCTTCTCTGTGGTTCCTTTTCCCAAGACAAGGGTGGTGCCAAGTAGTCAGCTGACCTGTGACTGTTTCACTGTCCTAGTTCCTTCAGGGTCAGAGGTTGGTGGGATGGAAAATGCAAAGGGCAATGCAAAGACATCACACACACCCACATTCACTAATCATAAAACAGACGCACGGGTGGTTGACGTTCCAGCCTGAAAAAAAGTTATTATTTATTTATTTATTTTTTACTTTAGATATTTGGCATGACAATTATTGATTTGTGTTTTGTCTCTTAGATTTCCTGGGAAGTAAATAGAGCCCACACACCTTCTCATCTTGAGACTTATTTATTTAACAAATAAACAAACAACGTTTTGATCTTAGTGATCTTCAGGTGTAAATAAAGAAGTCTCAAGATGAGAAGGTGTGCAGGCTCTATCTACTTTTCAAGATGTTCTATCTTTGACCCAGCATCCGCCATCAATGTGCATATTGTTATATCCTCACTCTCTTAGATTTCCTAAAATATATGTGGTCTTTTAAATTGTGTATCGGAATCTGAATTTATTCACTGATTTTTCGTATTAGTGCTTAAAATTGTCATATGGTGTGACATAAAAAGGGGGT
>OMLB01018421.1:0-21631 GCA_900302555.1 Myripristis jacobus | reverse complement strand
AGGCTCTAAGCAGTCTCTTTGTGTGCTCCATCAGTCCTGCAAGGACACATGGAGGCATAATGAGATATGACTTGGATCAAATAGAAACAAATTTCCACTGAACTCACAATGCCCCTTACGTTAGACGTTTCTCAATACCAAGTTCGCCAAGTTCGGTCTTGTGAACTTTTCAAGTTCGGACTTGGCGAAGTCGACTCGGGAGTACAGACTTGGAGGACGGACGGTCATTCTACAATTGGAATAGCAGCGAACTTGATGACTTCTCCATCTCAACTGTCTTGGCAATATTTAATATAATCAGATATCCTGTAGTATTTATAATAAAAAATATTATAAACACTACTCTACCTCCTCTGTTTTCATAAATTCCATTTAATTTAGCTAATTTAATTTAAGTTAGCCTATAGCTCAGAGAGGTACTATTGATATATATTTGATTTCCCCAATTTGATTTGATTGATTATATAGTACAGTATTGTACAGACAAGAACGTGAATTGAGAAACGGCAAGACAACAGTCTAATTCCTGTAATTACTGCCTCTCAGACAGCAACAAAACAGAGTACAGAGTAAATTATGAGCATCACATAGAGCCAGATGTTCTGTAGAGGCAACCTGGGCAAATCCAACAGACCAGTAGTTCTTGAACTAACATATAAACAAGATCAGGCCAATGATAAGGGTACTGGCTGCAAGAGAAGCAGATAAATCAGGCAATTTTTATATATTCATCAATTTACCTTTGTAGAGCTCTGCTGTTTTCTCCAGCTCCTCCAGTCTCTTGACCAATCCATCTGTCAAGCAAAATGAATTCGACTAAGTGGAGATTATATTTCAGATGTAAATCTATATATAAATCTTTAATCAAAACAAACTTGTAAAGTCATAATATTTGCTATGACAATAATAAATGCACATGAAAATCCTCACCATTGCATAGAATAGCTCTGCTGAGTCCAAGAGCATCGGCTGTGCCCGAGCTCATGTTCTCCACCAGCCGATGTTTTACTTTCTTCAGCACTAAAACATACAAAGTTATGGCTGGTTAAGAATGGAATCCACTGTATCAAAGTAAGCTATCTACAGGACTGTCAGAGAAGTTACCTATATCCAGAGACTTCCCCTGTTTGGGGTCTGCCTGCAGTTTGTTATAGTGGATTGTTGCCTCTCCCTGCAAAGAGGAAGAGCACATCTGTTGTGTATACACTATGTGACAGAAGACAAAGAGAAAAATCTCATTTCATAGCCATCTCATAATAATTTTATTTGATAAAAGCTGAAATCAACAAGTGCAGTTGGATGTTTTGGTAAACAAGAAGTAACACAAATCATCACTTTTCAGTCACCTAATGATTTTCACATGCAGTGTTTGCAGTGGCTGGACATCAGGAACACAATCTAATCCTTTAATTCCCACACTGGACACTCTCTCTAATCCACAATGACAGGAGTCATGGAACTTCCTGTCAGTCCACAAAGGATCCCAAAACAAACACAGCAACTCTGCATGGGTGACGTTATGCCACATAGTGCAGGCTATTGTTCACACCCCTCCGGCACAGCTCAGACAGCTGGCACTGTCCTCTTTTTAACTGTCTGATGGTGGGATTGCACGCATAAGCATACCTTCGCATAATTCACTGATAATTCCAAATTCATGGGACGCATCTTATAAAAACTGCAGTCAACTGTGAGTAATTTTTCATTATTTTGTGTGTTTCCATGTGTGTCACTGTATAACACAGATGTTGAATCCTTGTTTCAAATTCTGTGTTTCATTCCTTAAAAGGCACTGGTCATCAATGGGGAAGAAAGTGACTCTTTCATCCTCTGACATCAATGTCTTTTGATCAATGTCCGAAATGTACTAAAACGTTTACTTGTTGGACCAACTAATTTGTTTTTCAGACCATAACAGAATATCTAAACAAATGTTAATTACCTGCCAAAATAACTGTTAAAATAAATCATGAGACACAAACCAAATTATCCTTCACTTGGCAATTTACTGGTGTTAGTTTTCTAATTTCTAAATAATCTTTAAAAAAAAAAACAAAAACAAACAAAAAAAAAAAACCACAGCACAGCTAAAAATGCATGGAAAGTTAAAAATCTAAATCTTTACTATGCATCCACAAAATTGTAGATATGATCACATGTACAATGCTTTATGCCCTGGGATGTGAATGACTGTGGACTGACTATAGCTTCACCCCCAGTGTTTGTGTACCTGGACAGCTTGAATCATCTTGGCCACCTCCACCTTGGTCTTTCCCTTCACAGGTTTGCCATTCACCCCTGTGATTTCATCACCAGCCGCCAGTGTCCCATCCACAGCTGCTGGGGTGTTGTCAAAGACCTGCCAGACAGCAGAGACCAGATTAAAAAGGTATTAATGACACTCACATATATAGCTTATGATAACGCTAAAACGTTTTCCCCCTAATTCAATTAAATGTAAGTCTGTCATCACTATATCAAATTAATGCCAAACATCGGCATGAGCTGAGATACACTTAAAACACTTATTATGCTCAAGTATGCTGAAGTTTCTAATTATTACATGGTATACAATGCAGTGGGCATGCACCGGTGTCATTGAAACAGTGATGTAAACACGGTGCTGTCAAACTGTCCTGACCTGCACGATGTAGAGACAGGGGCAGTACTGCGCCCCTCCACCGATGCTGATCCCTATCAGGTTCTGAGCATCCTTCTTCAGAGAGACGGTGCCAGGTACTGTTGGTATTCCCCTGTTGTGGAAACATCATCACACTCTGTGCTTACACTGTAGGCATTTAGATCTCACTCTTGTCTGGAGCAACTAACAGTAAATGCAACAGAAAAGTAGGATTAAAATTTCTACAAAGCCAGACTTTCACCCAACCAACCAAGAATAACAAGTGCAGTGGTCAGGATCATACTGCCTTTATTATATTTCTATATTAGAACCATACAACAGTTATGCAAGAGCAAAGTGCAAAAACAGCTATGTTGATAGATACAAGGACTTTTGAATGCACTTCAATAGTCAGAAAAGACAGGAAATGACATTCAGTGATGAAGAGAAAAACACAACACTGACATTGCATCGGTTTTCTTTTAATCCTAGGGGTTTCGGGTGAAAGTTTAGACTATTTCTCCAGGTCTGATGTATCAACAGAGGAGTCCAGATTTGCCATATTTTAAAACGCTTAAATATGAACACATTTCACTGAATGGCTCCCACCATAAAAAGTAAATACACTTTGACTTACAACTTGTCTTCCTCCAGCTCATAGTCCATGTCTGTTAACATCGCAGGGCAGAATCACTCCTGTCTTGTTGGTGATCACCAAGACCAACACCTGAGAGTTACTGAGAGCAGACACGATACAGAAATTAATAAACATGTAGAGGCGGCTGTAGAGCCAGTGGCAGCTAACAGGGCTTAGCTGAGCTGCCCCGGTGTGTGTCAGTGAGGGCTGACCGGCTGCCAGACGCTGCTTTAGCTGGGCAAACAGCTGGTAACGTACACAGCTTCATACCAAACTTTACCTTGTTAGACTAGCGAGCACATAAGCTGTAATAGCCAGACTGCATGCATGGACTAATGTGAAGAAAGGTGTTAAACATGTGTGTCAAAGATCTCACCGTGGTGACGCATAAGACTAGCGAGAAAATTTGCTGGCTAACCCCGGCTAATTAGCCACTGGGCGCTAGCAGCAGGTGAATCTGTAAATGACGGCTGCTCCATTTTGTTAACTCGCCCACACTTTACCTGTTCGCAAGGCTGCGCCGGCTGCTCTCATATAACTGGGTCTTGTTATGTATTCAGGGCCAAACAGCTTGTATTATGTTCCCTTTACGATAGCAGCAAGCGTTTCATCTCTGAATCGTTTGACAGCTGCTCTGTTTACTCTTCGTCGTCACTTCCGGCATCTTTAACGGAAGCTTTTCTGGAAAACGCAAAGTGAGGCGAGACGGCAGGACTGTCATGACTGCAAAACCGCATCATATTTATACAGAATTTATATAAAAATGTAACTCATCATTTCTATTTAATGCGCCTTTTATATTAAGAGGTGTTAACTGTCGTCATGCTTTGTATGCCTTATTTTTTTTTTGTAAATGATTCATCTTCAATACAAAAGTCTTTCTCAAAAAAAAAAAAAAAGCAGCAAAAAAAAAAAATGACATTGGTATCATACAGTTATAAGTAATTATTTTGTGTATGGATAGAGTCGGTGTGAATCCATCTGTTTTTATAGCAGGCATAACCATGGATGTATTATACATTAGTTAGATGATCCGGTTGAAACACTTCAGTGACATTACTCTCTTCTTATTTACTCATTGATGAAGAGGGCAGTTAATCATTTAATCATCAAAGTTGAACAGCACTGAGTGGACAGAGAGCTTGACAGTGTGCCCTCTGCATTGGACAGGCGGCTTGATTAAAGATGATTAGGCCTAAATCTAACTGGTCATTTACTTCCTTCAACCTCTGGGCTTTATAGTATAAATAAAGTGCTGGAACTTACCAGTCCAACTACTTTTTGTCTTCCAGAAGAAAGGACTGTGCCTGTGGACCCGAGACCATCTTGAATCTTCCACCAGATCTGGGATTATTCCTCAGCACCGGGACACAAAATGACCATGGTATGTTTGACTGGTCTAGTGCTGCTCTTATTTCACTGGATCTGAATTAACCGAGGGCCTGGACTCTCATATGTTTTGTTAAACATGGTGGAAAGACTACTGCAGATTGGTACTTAAGTAGAGGTACTGTTACTTTGCTGATATTGTGCTCACATAGAAGTAGTGCTGTAAAAATCTACAAAAATAAAAAAAAATCAAGTAAAGGTAATAAGTAGTTCATTTCAAATGTACCTAAATGTTACTGAGTTACTGTTTCTAAACAGTGACTATTTAGGTGTGATCTCCTCCATGCAGTTATTAAAGGAGGAGAGAAAAAGGTTCAAGGCTTATTACACAAAACTGAAGTGAGGATGGCGATTGACTCTACATGGTTCTCATCGCCAGGCCAACGCACTGATATCCCCCTTTTTCCACATTTATTTCACTTTTTTTTGTCAATTTGGAGATGACAGCAAGAAGAATCAACAAAGTAGAAGCAGGTTCCTCTTCTTATCTTTGCTGACTGAGCTTTTATTGTGAAAGGTTCCCCACTCTGTAACTGCTCATTTGCTCTCTGTCATGGACATGATTAAAAATGTAGCAAAGAACAATACTCAAGCAAACATTTAAATTACAGACTTTGTAAATACTCAAAAGGCACAAGTACACAAAGAAGCGACTCAGTTACAGCAACATGAGTAAATGTAATTAGTTACCTTCACCTCTGGTTACAGTGTTGTTATTGTGCATAGATTGTAATGTATTGGCATGAAGACCGTCTCATATTTTGACATGAGCACTGTCATATTTTGTGTTGCTCCAGGTACTTGAGCTGAAGAATGTGCTTCTGAGAGCTGGAGATCAGCTGAAGGTGAAGGGGACAGTTCTGCATGATGCTGAGAGGTAAGCTTAAATTACATGATTAGGATAATAACTTGCCAATGATTCACTCTTTTACTGGATGAAATATACTGTTGGAGTCTCTGACCATCTGGTTTAATTCTGAAATGCACAGTTGAATGTCAAGAAAAATGTCTGTTTTCATGAAAACTGGAGCATGAACACATTACCATTACTAAGATACATTACTGTCCTGGTAATGTGCTTTAGAGGCCTGTGGTGTGTCTTCATATATAACCTGATTTTCATTCAAATTACTCAAAATGCTAGATACTGAGATTTTTTTCCCCCTATGCCTTCCTTGATCTTCAGGTTCCAGATTGACCTCGGCTGTGATGCAGATGACCTGGCGCTGCACTTTAACCCACGTTTCCATGACGATTCCGATGGAGCTGTGCTCGTGTGCAACTCCAAGGCTTCTGGCTGCTGGGGAGATGAGCAGCGGGAACTACACAACCCTCTGCAGAGAGGCTCGGATGTCAAGGTGAGGGAGTGAGAACTGGTGTTTTGGAGATGAGAACTGACAGTGAAGCATTGTTTGGAAGTGTGACACAATTTCACGGCATAAAAAGCAACGCCTTTTCATTTTAAATGTATTACTCTAGCATGCTTTCCTTTCTTGTTTTTCTAGATTATATTGAAGCTGGCTGGAGACATGTTTGAGGTGGAGCTTCCGGATGGACAGGAGGTCCACTTCCCCAACCGTGATGGCATGGACATCATCAGCTACATCAGAGTCACAGGGGATTTCAAACTTACCTCCCTCAAGATCTGCTAGGAGAGAGACTGTCTTCACTCATGCATGCTGTATTGATCAGTTTAGTTAATGACCTCATTTACAAAGCTGTGTTAGTCAGTATTAGAAACAACAACTAATGAGAGATCCAGTCTATGAATAATTCCAGTTTGAAGAATGTGTTTTATTTAAAAATGTGCATCGGTAATATAAAAGGTGTAAACCTAAATGGCTTTATGTTGTCACTGAAGAATCATTTTCATAACTGATCAAATAATGGCTCTGAAACATGTGCTTCTCATACAGAATGAAAGCATGAGGTCTGCACACTGTTCAGCTCCCAGTAAATAATTGTATTCTCCTTTTTGAGCCTCAAAAAATAAAAAAAGAGAATTGTCTTGCACCTGAATGATTTGCCTGGTTGTGCACACACTTGGTCTCTTCTTCTTCTTATGCAAAAAATGACAGCAAAAAACAAACATACAAAAAAACAAACAAAAACAAAATAGAACAAAACCCTCATGAAATATATACACCAATAAAAATATCAAGGCTAACTGGATTAAATGAAAGGTTCAACATAGTTCAATACTGAAAAAAGACAATTTTTCGATTCAATTCTTAAAGAAAAACATGTAACTTAAAAGAGCAGGAACATACCACAAAAACAAAAAACAACAACAACAACAACAACAACAAAAAACTAAATTTAAAAGCCCATTCTGTAATACATAAAATAAATACAGATGACATAATTGACAGTTCCTGTTTTTCCAAAAAATGTAATTCCTTATAAAAACTATGCAATTTCAGCCTCACAAAAAAACATAAACCACAGATATAATATTTCTCTTATGTCATAATGATTTTGAGATTGTAGAAAAAAAGTAAAATAAAGCTTAAGAAAAAAATCAGATGACGGCTTGTATTCATCACTTCTCATAATAAATGTCTCTGCTGAACCTCACACAGAGCAACAGTATGAAAAACAAACTGATATAGTATGCATGTACAAAAAATATTAAGATATGTAAGACATAAGATAAACTGGTTTAAACAACACATAGGCCAATACAAAACTTAAAAATTGTGGAAATGTTCATTCTTTAATTCCAGACACACACAATGTTTTCTACGTATTAGGTAATACAGCTGCTATACGCACTGTAATATAAGTCCCACTTACAAAAATTTAAAAACAAAGATGACAATACTTGAAAACACTATCAGATGCAATTTGTAGATAACAGTGAAAAAGAAAAATACATACACACATCTTGTTTAAACAAACAAATTCCACATCTTAATCAAATGAAAAAAAAAAAAACCATCTCATGATTCATTTTACTGTGTGTAATACATTTAGTCCTCCCCATTTATTGGCTATCAAACAGCATAACTATATAATATTTTTATTCTCCTTTGCTGCCATTCAACACAGTGCCATTTCCCTACTTCTTAATGTAAATACTTAAGGAGTAAGACACTGATGAATTCATAAATATCTGACTGATTGATTTATCATTTCAGCAACCCTGCCCAGTGCTGCTGTTCTCTTCCCTCCCTTCACTCGATTTGCCTTTTTCAATTCAGAACTTTGTGAATCTCTTGCTGCTGGAAAACCCTTCAGTTTCAGTTAAAGAGGGAGGACAGACTTCACATGTTCTCCAAACTTTTGATAGCTTCTTCTTTGGTGTGAGACTTCCACTCATTGGGAATTTCTCCTCTGCCCTGGAATTTCAATCCATAGTGTTCCTCCAGTTCCTTCTGAAATCGGCATACAAACCACTTCCAATATATCAGCTTGGACTCATCAGGTGTAATACTCCAGTGAGCATATTTAGGTCCTGCAGTTCGGTACAGTTTAAAAGGAATGCGCTTTTCTGAATGATGATGAGGGTAAAAATGTCCATCACTTGCAACTGATGTTGAGCAGAAATTGATGCAAAATTTCACTGTATTTTTATAGTGCCACCCATTGATTCCACCAGGGCGATGAAAACGGACACAGTGATCATCAGGGCTGTGATCCTCCAGAGTGTTGGTGCAAATGGCCTTACAGAAAGGACACTGTGTCCAGCAGGAACTGCACAGTTGGTCAATGAGAATTTTATCAGGCTTCACACTGAATTCCTCCATGTGGCGCACGGAGAGGCTTCCCATCTTCTCACTAATGGCTTCAAGGCCTTTGTCTAGCTCCTCCTTGAGAAAGTCAAAATTGTCTATATCACTAAAATTCTGCAAACAGTTAGTATTAAACTTGAGCTGATCTTTTAACAATCTGGAAAACCCCCCTAGCCACATGCCAGTGTTTCCTCCTTGACTTTTAACTTTCTCTGTTGCACTGTGCACTGCTTGGCTCAAAAGCTGCATTGTGCTGGTCACATTTTTCTTGAGTATACTATCTACTTTGCCCTGTTGGGTGGAGATGTATTCCTTTACAGCCTTTTTTATGAAAGTCTCCACTAGTTTCCTTGGGCGCTTAATGTACTTCATGTATTTGTCAAAGTCCTCTTCTTCTGCTAATGATTGTAAAATGTGTTTCTCTAAGTTGACCTTGTTTCCACTGAAAGGTGGGAAACTAGACTTCATCTCTCTGGCCAGGTCAATGGCAGTCTTGTTGCACACAGCCTCATTGATGGAAGCCTCCAGTTGGCCACAGATCAACTCAGCAAGCACAGCAGCTGAGGAGTTATTTTTACAATAGCTCACAAATATGCTATAATATTGTTTTTTCTTGCTTTCCAAATACATGAGTGCATCATTGTTATTCCTGAAATTGCAGTGAGACTTTAAAAGCTGATTCCCTGCAATGTCACAAACATACAGTAAGAGATCCACTTTGAACTCATTCTTAAAGGCAAAAGGCTTCTTCCTTGATTCAGAGTCTTTCAGTTTTTCTTTCACTATTTTGAGTACTTCATGCAAGTAAGTCCTGTTGTAGCCTCTTGTAGCCACAGATTTGCTTTTAATTATGTCCATGGTCACATTTTCAACATCACTGATGAGATCTTGGATCGCTTGTTGTTCTTCATGCGGCAAAGCACTGCTTGAGTCTAGTTGTACTTCTGGCCCATATCCAAAGGATTTTTTGATATCCGCCCAAAATCGGGCTACAATATTTTTTCTTTGTCGTTTTGTCTCCTTGTTCTCCCTCTCAGTGTCTTCAGATTGTTCACTTTTCTCTCCAAGATCTTGGTGCTTGGTAAGGGTCACATAATCAATATAATTCCCAATTGTTGATATCTTTTTGTATTTACCAGAGTCTTTGCATTCCTGCATGAGAGACAATTCAATACCAAGCTCTGTAAGAACACAACACTCTTCCTCTTCTATGTCAATATCCTTTATCCGTTCAGTACCTTCAGTTAATTCATTGACCCACACATCCCAGACACTGTTGAACTGACGTTCCACATCAAGTTCATGTTCAAGTCCCTCATTTTTGGCCTTGTCTCGCAACTCACGAGCCAACTCTTTGCTCTTTTGTAGCAGTTTGTTCTCAAAGTCTGCCTTCTTATCATCTAGCTTTTTGCGAGCATTCTTCTGCTGGATAACCTCCTCCAGTTTTCTTTTAACTCCCTTCATTTGTTCATCATGAAACTCCTTTATTTTGCTTTCAAATCGGCCTCGCCATTGAGCCAACATTTCTTTGTCTTCATTTTCATCAAAGTATGTCTTCATAGCTGTTTTGACTTCTTCATGAGAAGTGGTCATCTCCTTTATGAGATAACTGTGATCAACCTTGTCAAGTTTTCCATTTTCAATTCTGTTATGAAGTTGGTTTTCGATGTTCAACAGGGCTTCCCTCAACATCCAAGTCCAGTTCCCGTACTGAACCTCAAGTTTTCTGTACACTGCAATTTCAAGTGTGTTTTTGAAACTGAAAACAAAGTGTTCATTCAGCAAGGCGTTCCAGAGGTCCAGAATGCGATTTTTGAATTGTAAAAGAGTCATCCCATTAGACTTTGATGCTTTTGAGAGAATGATGTTCTTCAGCTCGTGGATGCTCTCGCTGTAACCTGGGTTTGGAGGGGCCATAGGTGGACTTCCCTCCCATAGTTGAGCGAAGTATTTAACATCTTTTTGTACATCAAATGCAATGACATCGCTGAAGCACTCAGCGTCACAAACCTCCTCTTTGGCAGCTAGTCGGGCCATCTTGTCCAGTTTTTCTTGTAAGCGCCTCCTTCCTTCCATGTTTCTCTCTCCAGCTCCAATATCAGTAACATTCTGGTGTACAAACACACAGCTTGGTGACAAGTTGACCTTCTTCATCCTCATGAATGCCTGTACAGCAATCTGAAGGATATCTTGCATCTCAGCTGCATTTTCTCCAAAAATGTTGACCAAAGTCAAGTTTCCAAGACCAATGACAAATGTTGCCAGTTCATTGTCATGGTGAAGATTGGTGTTCCCTTCCAACTCCAGAGCACGCAGTCCTTCAGTGTCAACAACTAGAACATAGTCAAACTTAAAGTCTTTCTGAATCTCTGCTGAAACTTTCACAAGCTGCATGAAGGCACCCCTTGTGCACCTGCCAGCACTTACAGCAAACTGCAACCCAAACATGGCATTCAGCATTGTTGATTTTCCACTGCTTTGGAGGCCTAGAACTGACAAAACAAAAACTCGCTTGTCTCCCATTTTCTTGATGACCACGTCAAAAACACTACTGATCCAAGTTAATGGCACGTGACCAGCATCACCATCCAGAAGCTCCATTGGGTGTCCTGATATCATCAGCTCTGCAGCCAGTTCAGGGTAGATGGACCAATTAGTCTGTCCTCTCTTTTTTATATTCGTCAGAGAGGCACAGGCCTCGTAGAGCTGTCCCATCTCCCTAAAGATGTGCTCTAATCCAAATGTTGCTGACTGGAGTTTTGTTGATATTTCTTCAAGCTCAATTTGCAGATTTTTTAACTGATCTGATCTCTCATGTTTCTTCTTCAAAGCCAAGACCTCACACCACTTGTTATCATATTGTTGGAGAATCACAGAGAGGTCGTCTGTGGATAGGTCATCCAGTAAGATTCCAGTCCACTTCAGGAAATACATTCTCTCATTTGATGACAGCTTCTGGAGATTTTCAGTAAATAACTGCATGAGGGGACTGGAAGGAATCTGATATTGTTTTTGTCGTATTTGCTTCAGTTCTTGCTGTTTCTGACATTTTTGCGCCTCAATTTGTCCCCTGAGGTGATATAGTTCTTTGTTTTTGTTGCACCACTCATGCCACAATTGGCCTTGACATTGGAGAAATGTCTCTTTGATCTTTGAAACATCCATCTCGTGAAGCAATTTGAGTATCTGTAAGGAAGCAGATTTCCCTTCTAAGCAGACCCCATCATTTTCATCCACTCTGATCCCAGGGACATCGGCCATAGTTTCAAGCTTGAAGGTCGCATCTTGCGCAGACAACATTTTTCTGAGGATTTTTTTGAGTTCTTCAGGTACATCTGACTGACTTTTGTCTTTCAGACCCATCATGTATTTTCCAGGTTTCTTCTGAATTGCAGCACTGTCATTATCAGCAATGAGACAGATGAGAGGCTTTGGAGACTTGAGAAGAGCTGAAATAATTGCTGAACTTTTGCCACCTTTTTCCACAGTTGGTAGTAGAACAACATTGACTGAAGCTTTTTCAATCAGTATGTCACGCTGTTTTTCATGTGCTAGAGCATCACCATGAAGATTGCAGAAGGCAATACAGTCACTGAAAGCATCATTAGATTTTCCAGCAGGGCAGTACCAGGCAATCTCTGCCACACCATCCATCAAGTAGCGAGACTTGCTGTTGCCTGGGCAGTTCCTATGAAAGAATGTGTTGTGACGGCTATTGATTAAGGCGTTCATCAGCTGAGATTTAGATGATGAGTTAGAACCAAGACGGAAAAATGACACCATGGGTGTCTCAGCTTTATAGATAGGAATATTGCTCATTGTGACAATGTTTGAGTTATCTGTCCTCTTCCAGCTTTTTCTTATTTGTCTCAGTGTCCACAGAGGACACTCAATATCCATTTTGAATGGATCAGGCACAAGCAGAGGTAAGGCGTACTGACACTGTGATAACTTGGTAACCATGTTCTGCCTGAGAAAATTATCTGAGCTGTGAAATACTGCCATCTGAACATCCATTGGATGAATGTCATGTCTGTCATGTTGATCAGTGTTTGGAACAGTGTTGAAAAAAACATCAAAATCATTTTCATCTGCATCTGTACTGTTGGTGGTTTGCACTTTGTTTGGATGACTGTCCTCAGCACTGTTCTGTTCTACAAGGATGTATCTGGCTCTGTGGTCTAGCATCATCAACCTCTGAAGAAAGGTTTGAGCTAAGTCCTGCTCAGATGTCTCCTGGTGCTGTTTTACAGGTGGGCCTAGGCTAAGAAAATGTTCTAGTGTCAACTTCTGTTGATTTTTGTAATTGTCAAGGCGAAGTCTGCTAAGCAATGCGTTAATGTCTCTTTGACTTTGCTCCGCTGAGGTGATCTCTTCTGAATTCTTCATAGAGTTTTGTGTCTCTCCATCCTGTAAACAAAAATAATTAAATATGTAAAAAAAAAAAAAAACCTCACATGGAGTAATTGTTCCTACATGTCTAGTGAATTTCAGTTCTACTTTCTTACCTGATCTTTGTCTTCATCTGTATGTTCATTTATGCAACCTATTGAAATAAATCATTAGAGGGATGCAAGAAAGTGCTTGTAGATATGACAAATTGATTTGTCTGTTTTTCTTTTAGTTGTTTAATGAGTTATTAATTCAGTATTGCATTATTTGTAGAAATTTTTAAATTACATTCAAGAGCATCCACGTGATCACGCAATCAATACCTTTCTCATTTGCAGCAGATGTGTCGACTGACTCGATTTCAGAATCTCTTGTTATTGTCTTGTTATCTTGTTCAGCAGTTTCATTCGTCTCTGAGTTTACGACACCATCACGTTCACTCACTGGTTCACACTAAGAAAACAGATGATTACATTTAATCTTTATTGAGCAAGATTAGTCACACTGAGAGTAAGAGCCTTCTGTTCAGGTGAAACCTAATCAAGAAAGCAGCATTAAGATAAATAAGCAAGCTGAGGACCAATAACAGACAACGATCTTCAGCGTCTTCAAAAAGAAAGAGGAAAGTGAAACAAAGGGCCCTATCTTACACCTGATGCAAAGCAGTACCAAGCGCAAAGCTACAAAATCTTAGAAAAACTCTTGTATGATAGTAACTACTGAATATTGATTACAATACACAGTCTTACCTTATTCTCGGCTTCTGCTTCATCCTCCAATTCATCCTCCTCTCCGTCTATGGCAGAGTTTTGGAAGAAACACAGATTGCACCACGTCAAAGAGAAAGAAATCATTATATTTGTTCATGTAACCCTCTTTTATTTAACAATGCATTATGCAATATTCCTGCAGATGAAGCAAAATGAGGACTGTAGAGAATAAACAAAAAAAAAAATGGAATAAACAATGATTGAATCTATTTGGTTCTTGTCTAAAGGTATGAAAACACGCTTGTTAATTAGAGCAAACTGAGGCATGTTTCATTTGTCTTAGAAACCAAACAATGTTTTTAAAAATTAAATGTTAGACAAGACAAGAATCATGTGCTTCAAAATTAATTGCTACAATTGCTAAAATGGCTATGGTAACTGATGTGGTACCTTGGAGGACATGATGTGTAAGTGCACATTTATGGTTTATATCAAGTAATACTACATAAGACTACACATGTGTTTATAAAAACATAAAAGCATCCTGCAGGTCCACAAAGCAGGTCTCTGACTCCAGTTTTGATCAAAAGAATTACAGCACCAACAGGCAGCACAATACCTTTCTTTAAAAACGTAGTAGATAACGAAAAACTGAATTATTAGTAAAATGTGATGTTGTCCACAAATCTCTCTGCAGGTTTTCTCTCTGTGTATCCACCAGAACCCCAACATTAAAATCTCACCACTTTCAGCAGTTTGATGAACCACAGAGTTGCTGGTCCTCTCTTCTTCACTGGGTTTTTGATCCATTATCAGCTGCTGCTCTTTGTTTTTAGTGCACACTGCTCCTCTGTGGCGGTTTGGGTCATTGTCAGAGACCATGACATCTATTTTTTCTATTAAAGCGATTATCTCTTTTTCATCACTCATATGTTTTGAACATGTGTGGTACCTTTTTTCACTGAATTCACTTTTGGCTTTCAGGTCTGTCAGTGTACTGTCACATCTTTCATCTGAGTCATGAGTCACAACAGTAATGGCAAAAGCAAGTGATCCTTTGCCAAATATTTTTTCTAACCACTGCACTCCTGATGTGTAGTGGCTGACATGCTGACCATTTGGTATCAGCAAGAGAAAGGCATGAATTCCCTGCTCATGAACAATCTGATCAATGCGATTCAGCAGTGACTCCTGTTCCAGCTGCTCAGCATTTTGAAGGCCAAGTAAGTTAATCACAGATATGTGCCGACCACACAAGTCATACAATTTGGATGAAAAGTGTATGCAATCATCTACTGCAGCTGCTTGGTCATCAGGGGCGAGTAAGAGGTTTCTTGATCCAGGCTGTACAGAATTTGTGTCACCAATCACCACAACCATAAGCTCAGGCACCACTGGAACACAATGACAGGAGAAGCAGCAATTTAAGTATGTAAAACATGATTACTGGTGTAATCATAGTAACTGATTCTCAAAAGTTATATAATTCATGTCATAAGTAGGGATTTTTTGCCAATGCCTAATATTTAACAAGTCTTTTCCAGCCGATATATGCACATATTATTTTCCGCAGAGAACATCAAGTCTCTCCTGTGGTGGAATTAACATTTTTTTATGCCTACTCTTATTGTGATGTCCCACTGACAGATGCAGACATAAAACATGATGCGTTTCAAAATGTACACATTCACTGGAGCGTCGAGCATTTACTTAAGTGCCATCTTATCAGCCTGTCATATTGGCAGAAGTTTTCATTCTGTGCTGATGTTGATATTTCACCGCATCCCTTGTAGAAATGTAATAATTGAATCACAATGGCAATTTTAGGGGGTTATTAAGATAGCAGGCTGTAAAATTCTCTCACATTTTTCTCCAGTTGATGAAGTACTCTCAGATGCTGGATTTATATCCACCGGCGTATCAGCCTCATCTGTAAAACGATCAGTAATGTCCTCATCCTGATCCTGATGCTCATCGGAGTCTCCTATCAGAAGACTTAAGGATTCTGTTTCCATGTCCTCCTCCATCCCATCTGCTTCTCATGCTGACAAAGACAGAGAACAAAGCTAATCAGGTAAATTCAATAATAAACTAAGACTAATATTGTAAAAAAAAAAAAAAAAAAGGGTTATTTACAGCAAGAGAGCTCTTTTCACTTGTTAGGTGCACTGTCTATAATTCAAACCTGCACAAAGTGAGCAGGTGTTACTGTTCGTTTAACAAACCAGTAGAGTACAAAGTGACAAAGTTATGCATGCAAGACTTTTGCTGACATGGGTCAGACAACATATAAACATTGGAAAGCGCAGGGACACCCTTTTTAAATTTCCATAGTTTGCAGTAGTTTGCACCGATCTTTGGTTTATTGCATTTAGTTTACTTGACACAGAGCTAGTTTATTGCACTTTTTACACAACAGCAGTGTTTCCAAAAGATGCCTCACTTTGCCTGTGTTACCACTGAAAGCCTGTATCATCACTGTAGCGCAGATTTACAGTAAATGGCAGAAGTCTTTTCAGAGACTGAGTTAACGACTCATTTGTTTATTTATTCATTTATTTATTTGAGTTTATTATTCATATATCACATAACATATTTTCATTGATAGGCAAGAAGTAATTGCTATTGTGTAATGTGTTGTGTGTGTGTCTATGTGTGTGTGTGTGTGTGTGTTTCTTGCTTTTGGGTTGGATGGCCCCAAATTCATTTTCTGCCCTGCCCAAACATTAAAGCGATAGTTTGAACTCATACCCATACAGTGGTATTTGCTGGTGTATGGGAGTGTAATCCACCAAGTTTGGTCTATTGGATCCTTCCCTGTTGTCAGAACGAGAGCTTCACCAGGACCGTGCTGCAAAAAACAACATTTTGAGAGATGACACAAAGCTCAAAGTTTGTTTTAAAGCATGCACAACAACACCCGTTTATTTAAGTTTTATTTTCATTTCTCTCTTCAGCCAGCTTGTTTCCAAAATGGCAGAACTCTTTGTAGCACTACCACTGTAACACCACAGAGTGGCGCTCCAATCCCAAATTCAGTCGGTGGCAGTGCGGCAGAAAATAGATCTGCCCTTTTAGAGACAAGCTGGCTAAGGAGGGGACTCCCTAAAAACTTGTTTTTTCACCTGGATGGGCGAGGTTTTGCAGGAGGCTGCAGGACCCCCCTTCAGACCCTCTTAAGGTGACCACATGTACCAGTTTCAAGCTGGGTGTCCCGAGTCATACGATATACTAAAAAATATTAAGCGTTTTTGGCTGAATATGATGGTGCCAGGGACAAGTACCTTGTGTTTTGTTTTAAAAGGTAACTGACAATCAGTACATATGTTGTATTACACCGATGCAATCATTTCGTGTTTACTAGCGTTATTACACGGTTTAGAGAAGTTTTTCATCTGATGGGGTGCTGTCCATGGTGCTGAAGGGTGTGCTCAGTGGGTGTGCTAAGTACTTAAACAACCGTCCTTCATCCTGATGAAAAGGCCTATGGTGCGAGCATAAGCACATGTACACTCGGTGGCTACTTTATCAGGTCCACCTGCACAATCTAATAATACAATCCAATACAACTATTCTGCCGTAAAGTTTCCTTTTCTGATGCCTGTAATGCTCAGGTTTTCTTTTTCTCACAGAAATAGAGGTGTTCATTCAATTCTGTGTTAGGCACTGAGCTCATAGTTAGCAGAACGCGCCAGCAGAACAAGGAGCAAAAATCTGAGCGTATTTTCGTAAATTATGAAAGCCCATTTCCGCCAGGGGAAATACAAACAAACAAACAAACAAAAAAATAAATAAATTATGAGATAAAAAAAAAAAGTACGAAAGTATGAGATTAAAAAGCCATAATTATGAGCTAAAGGGTCACAATTATGAAAAGAAAAATCGAAATTATCAGATTAAAAAGTGAAAATTACGAGATTAAAAAGTATGCCCACTGACCAGATGTTTCCAGCTGCCGCCTCAGCTGCATGGGTTTAGTTCTTTTTCTTACTTCAAATTCTCTCCAGGGTACGCTTGCTTAGTAAAATCCCATGTGAATCAGCAAGCAAATTAAATATTTCATCTGTTGTCAAACCACGGCTAAAATAATCCTCAGTGTCCTCACAGTCCATCTGAGATTGAACACAACTCACACCAACAGAACTCAGGCCAAAGAGCCGCTGCACTTTGACAGTTGCCTGAAAGAATCTCATAATTTCGCTTTTTATTTAATAATTTCGATTTGTTAATCCTGATTTCGAATTTTCTTTTTCTCTCATAATTATGATTTATCATAAGGATTTTTTTCCCTGAAAAAAAAACAAAAACGAAAACAAAACAAAACAAAACAAAACAAAAAAACACGTCCGTTTGAAGGTAATGTCTCCTCTAGATGTAATGCACTTAAGGCAAACTTTGGGTTGACAGACAAGTTTTTGATGATGTTTTGCTACAGTATCCAAAAAGTGACGAAAGAAAACCAGTGCGCGCCGACGGGAACGCGCATCAGCACCAGGCACTCTGCTGCATGACGTCAGGGGAGAGCGCTGGAAACGAAACTTAAAAAGACTGAATGGGCCGTACAGAGAAAAGTTGCTCTCCCTGAGAAGAAAACTGATGGTCTAGACTCTTCACTCTTACCACCACAATGTTTTCTTGCCAATAAAGCGGATTCATCTGCACAGAAATGCTGTTTCTACTCACATCTGCCTTGTGCGCTCTCAGCTCTGTGAGGAGTGTTGCCTCGTCTCTGTCGGTGCTGTCCTGTTGCAAACTCTCCTTCTTCCTCCCCTCCACAATGTGCATCTGGTCTGTCTGGAGGGATCGGTGGGGTGATAAAGGGTGAGGGCCAGCGAGACGGAGCCAATCCCTGTAAGTCAAGTGATTTCCCAGAAACCACGTGATTTGCAGGAACACAACTTTTACCTGCAGCTGTTTGGTGGAAAATATGGACACTAATCTTAGACAGTCATCATGGTTCATCATCAGTCATCATTTTCCTGTGTTTCAAAACAAAAATGTAGTGATAAAACATGTTTGTTGTCATCAAAATAAAATCATTGCTTCCAATATATTTAAGTCTAAAGGTTGGACTTAGATGTACACAAGGCTACATTTTAATTTAATTTAATTTCACATTTTCTCTTAAAATTAAAAAATTAAAATTGTCTTAAATGTTTATAAAAACACCAAAGTACAGATTTGTGAATCATTTCTTGTAGCACAGATACTCTCCCAGCTTCAAAGCGATTCACTGTATGGTAGCACTAAGGCAGTGATCACACTGCACTTACTAAAGTGTAAGTGGAAATGCTGGATAAGTTTCCAAGAGTGCAGCATGTTGCTCCATATATTTTTAAGTGATTAAACTAATTTGAAGCAGATGGGCGGTCAGAAACGAATGCTGGATGCTGTAGTCTCAAACTCAGGCTACAGGATATGTGATATGATCTTCAGAGTTTGTATGACAAGATTCAACTTCAAGAAGATCCATGATGCACTTACATATCAGACAATGCAACATTAATTTATTGTCCTGTCTTTCAACTGCTGCTGGTTTTGATTGCTATGTTGTGAACTGACATGTTGCAACACAAAGATTTCTGCAGTTCAGGCTGTTTGCAACAGGACAATCATTCAGACTTTATTATTTCTATAGCACTTGCAACACAAAGTGCTTCGTGCAATAAAACAATACCCCCGCCAAAACAAACATCCAAACCAACAAAAAAGACCAATAAGAAATAGGTAAAACTAAAAATAGTTAGAAGGCAAGCACCCGCGCACTGTCCAACTTGCAAGGAAAAATATTTATTTGCAACGTTTCAGGCAAACAATCAATTGTTTGCCTGATGAAGGTCTAGTACCGAAACGTTGCAAATAAATATTTTTCCTTGCAAGTTGGACAGTGTGCGGGTGCTTGCCTTCTAAATGTTTGCTGGATATCCTGCTCTCCGACGCACCTGTCCTGAGTAACAGATGTGCGAAGTTAACTCTTCATTGTAAAACTAAAAATAGTGAAATAAAAGTAAATAAATAAAAACAAGATATAATAATAAAATACTTAATAAAAAAAATACTAAAGAGAGGACATGTATAGAAGTGAGTAAAACCAGAAAATAAAAAGTAGGGCATGAAAAAGAAGGAAAAAAAAGTTATAGGATATAAAAGAAGAGAAGGGTATAAAAGATGGGAAACAGGCTAAAATACATAAATAAATGTATAAATAAATAACTAAAATGCAATTAAAAGCCAGGCTAAAAAGGTAGGTCTTGACTTTGCTTTTATAAATATCAACATTCTCTGCGGCCCTCAGGCCTTCAGGAGGGCGGTTCCACAGACTTCGACCACAGGAATCAGTTTTTGCTCTGATTTTATTCAGAATTAAAAAGCTGCCACCAGAACACCCGAGGGTTTGATAAACAGGTAGGAACAAGAACATAAAGAGCTTAGTAAAAAAAAAATAAAAGGATCTTCAAATCAACTCTGAGGCAAACAGGGAGCCAGTGCAGTGAGGAGATGAGGTGCAGTTTTCCACCAGTAGAAATAAGCTAACCTCTGGAGAAACACACCCCCAGGGTCAAATTTACAGAAGCAAGGGGTGGAAGAGATTGAAGTTATAAGTCTGTGTGAAAGAGGCAGGATGCTTTATTGGGATCAGTAAACACCAATAAAACCATAAAAGCATTGAATGGCCTGATTTCTCTGAGCATTATGTGATATTCTGAACTCTCTTATCTCCAGTAGATAAATTAATCATCTCACTCTCCCTCTCCATGGGGAGATCAGAGTCCAAAGTCAAAGCATTTCCCAACAACTATTATATACTTTATATTATATACTTTAGTACATGCTGAAGTTGCTAAGGGAGTTCCTTTTGTGCTTGAGTGACAGCACAGAGTCAGAAAGTCAGAAAAGTACCATTGCTTCTGCTGCATTGCATTGCTTACATGTGTAGCATGTCAATGTAAAGCATGTTTTACCAAAGTGTAGCAGAGATTTAATGCATACAAACATACCTGATTATCAGCTTCATTCTTTTTATTGTGCAGCACTATGTTCCATTATGTGGAGGCCAATACTGGTAAATGCTTAGTGCTGTCACAGTGATTTTGAAGAGTAACACATATCAACCTTACATTATTTGTAGTTGTTACATCTTTCATGTGTGCCTGTAAAAATTCATTGCATTGGCATAGCGCAGGGTTAGGCAACCATGTGCTATAGTGAGCTGTGAGGCAGCAGGTTTTCGTTCCAACCAAAAACTCCACCCGGTGATTTCACTGACAGCATCAGAGAGGAGGAACTGATCACTTAGAACTTAGTGCATCAAGGAAAAAGGAAAAAACAAGGAATCAAGGAGAAGGAAAGGAAAAAAATACTGCAATTATACTGCATATTACCTATTCACTGTCAGTTTAATGTTATGAACCTTTGATGATTTCTGTAATGCATGTGAGATTGAGAGTGGTTGCTAAATAAAACTGCAGCATGTTAAGCCTGCAAATACTAAAAAACTAAAAAACAAAATCTGAAATATATCACATGTAAGTATTCCCCAGTGTTCTTATTCTGCAACATAGGTATGTGTATCATTACTACAGGAGTGTCATGTTTCATTACCTTTGAAATCCTTGTTACAGTGCAAAGATAAGATATGCCTTTATTTATCCCACAATGGGGAAATTCATAGTGTTGACAGCAGCAGTACACGCATACACATACACACATACATACCTGGACACACCATCTCATTCAATGCGTTTTCTTTATTTTCATGACTATTTACATTGTAGATTCTCACTGAAGGCATCAAAACTATGAATGAACACATGTGGAGTTATGTACTTAACAAAAAAAGGTGAAATAACTGAAAACATGTTTTGTATTCTAGTTTCTTCAAAATAGCCACCCTTTGCTCTGATTACTGCTTTGCACACTCTTGGCATTCTCTCCATGAGCTTCAAGAGGTAGTCACCTGAAATGGTTTTCCAACAGTCTTGAAGGAGTTCCCAGAGGTGTTTAGCACTTGTTGGCCCCTTTGCCTTCACTCTGTGGTCCAGCTCACCCCAAACCATCTGGATTGGGTTCAGGTCCGGTGACTGTGGAGGCCAGGTCATCTGCTGCAGCACTCCATCACTCTCCTTCTTGGTCAAATAGCCCTTACACA
>OMLB01018420.1:0-12719 GCA_900302555.1 Myripristis jacobus | reverse complement strand
GGTCCCCTGGAATCACCACATCTAAGAACTAACCTACGAAACTAACCAAAGAACACGAGATGTGAAAAAGTGTGATATACCAGTGGTAATAATAAATATGAAATATGAAATATACAGAATATACAAATGGTATGGCACAGAGTAAGCTCGAAACCATGAAACCAAGAAACCAAGTGGCAGAACCCGATGCCTGGTACTGGGATTCAGGAACTGTCAGACTTGATTCGGCCCCATGGAATCACCACCTCCAATAAATAAACAGTTTAAGGTGCTGGGTAATGGATAATAAAATAAACTAAGATAAACAAATGAAGGTGCTGAGTAGTGGATAATAAATAAACAAACAATTTAAGGTGCTGACTAATGGAGTGGTAAAAAGTGGTAAAAGTGGGACTATACAGCAGACAGATGTGAGTCTCTGTCAGACAGATGTGAGTTGTTGTTTATGATACAAAGGCTGGTTCATCCGTATTGGCCTAACTTCATCCATTTTTTTTTGCTGCTTATCCAGGTCAGGATGGTGATGTCAGGGCACAAACAGAACAAACAGAATCAATTTCTCTTGAGGGATCCTAATACACTTTCAATCATGCTGGGAAATAGGCGCCTCCAAGGTCACTTGTTTCCAAAAATTAACACATAACACAATTACAATCAGCTTGTTTCAAGAATAGTCTTAAAACAGGTTGATTAGCATTGGAAACAAGTGAAACTTTCTCACCTGAATGACACTTAACATAATAAGAAACTCCCAACTCGGAGGTGGCAAACCACCGTTGAACTACAGAGCATGATGGCATCAGAGTTTGCTTCACACTGTAAACCATCCCAATGCATGCTGTAGGTCACAGCTTGATGAAATAAACAGGAGCACATCATCTGCAAAATGCAGATACACATCCATATAAGGTCACCATACTGGACACTCTCCTAACCCCAACTGCACTTTGAAACTCTGCACTCTGGTTACAGAGGGACTGAATGGTTCGCAACAGTGACCCTGGCACCCCATATTCCTCCAACATCAGGTGTCCTGTGCAGGGACAGAACACCTTAGGGGACACGGTCATAAGCCTAACCAAAGTTAGGCAAAGCAAACTCAAGACACCTCCAGTATCTATTCAAGGGTTAAAGAGTTGGTCCACTGTTCTAGAGTGGACCGACTCTTTATAGGACAGGACAGGTTGCTTCTCCTGAATCTTACAGATCTAATGAAATTATATATGAAATTATTGAAAGTTGATCATCAACTGTTGGCCGAAGGTACTGTGGTACTAAGTACACTTGTGAACCACAGTACCTTGTGTTTGAACAAGGTGTTCATTATGGACAATCTGTGCCTGGCACAGAAGTCTACTAACAAGGACCACTCAGATTCAGATCAGGTAGGCCTCCTAAACTTATGCCCCTTTTCCACTAGTACCTACTCAGCTCGACTCAGCTCGACTCGGCTCGACTCGGCGCGGTTTGCGAGCTTTTCCATTAGGTGGTAGTACCTGCTAGCAGGTCCCATTTTAGGACCTACTCAGCCGGGGTTCCAAGCGAGCTGAGTCGAGCTGAGTTGAGCCGAAAATGTGACGTGAACGCCGTGCAGGCAGCTGATTGGACAGGGAGTGACGAGAGCGACTCCTGCACGAAAACAAAACCCGACATTAAAAAAAACAAAACAAAACGGCAACAGCGACTGTGCGCATTGATCGTCACTGAAGTTGGCAAAGTCGGAAAATGGCAAGCAAACCGATACCGCGGTCAAATGAAGACGTGGAGACTTTTCTGTGCTTGGTGGCGGCCCAAAGAATCCAGACGGAGCTGGACGGTGCGCCGCCTCGCTATGACGACTCCACCCACGGCGAGGTGCTCCTCAACTGTAATGGAAAACCAACCAAACCGTGTCGAGGCGAGTAGAGGCGAGCTGAGTCGAGCCGAGTCGAGCTGAGTAGTTACTAGTGGAAAAGGGGCATTAGAGAGGGGTGACCCTCTCTAAGTTTACACATCACTGCCAACATGAGAACTGAAGTCTTTTAGTAGAGCATCACCAGATAGCATCTGCTCCAGGACATTTTCACGTGTTTCTAGGAAGGCTGGGTTCTCTGAACTGCTGGATTTGATTTGATTTTCACCTATATAATGCATTTTTCTATTCACTGAAGATATTTTTAAACTCCTACGTTCACTAAAGCACTTAAAAATAATATAGCTTACAGATGCAGAACAGTAATGTGATTTACAGTGGCTTGGGTAATGAAAACGTATGTTGCATATTAAAGCCAAACTATCAATGGTAGTCCAGGTGAATATCCCTGTTTAAGTTGTGAGATGAAAATGGATGAGTGAAGCTGAATTTTATACCTCTGGCAACAAATGGGTCATTTTCATAGTCAATCATTTTGCCACCTTTATTCTCTCTCTCTTCTATCTTCCCACCATATCTGCATCTTCTGTCTTTGCCTTTTGCTCATTTCCATCTTCTATCCCACCTAACACCCCTCCTCCCGTCTTCTTTCTTCTTGTAGCTTGCATGGCTGGTTTGTCTGTTCATACAGTATGTGTGTCTGTGGAATGGGTTGAATGTTTAGAGTGCTGTGTGGTGTGCATGTGTGTTGCAGTGTTTGTACCTTGTGTGTGCATATGTGCACATGAAAGTGTCTGTGTGTAAGTCTATTTTCAGCTAGCATCAGCAGCTGCCTCCTGTGCAGGAGTATCTTTCTGTGCACAGAGAGAAGTCAGGCAAAGCTCTTCTATCACTTCCCACTCCTACCAACCTTTTTAATGAGAACCAGCAGAGAAAGATAGAGTGATGGCCGAGAGAGTAGAGCAGAATCAGGAAAGCGAGTACGTTTGGTCATTAAAAAACACTTTTGAATCAAGCCCCAAATATTCTGAACTAATGAGAAAATGCCAGAACTGCAATTGAAAATAAGACCTCAATATCAGTATTGTTCAAAGCAGCTGCAAATTACAAGTTTCAGCTAGCCTACTGCTTAATAAATGAGATGTAGAAATTGGAAAATGTGTAGAAAGTCATCCTTTGTGTCCTGATTTTAATTATTCAGACATGGTGGGTATAAGTATTTCTTCAAGGCAGATGCATGGAATATTTTCAATATTTTCAGGAGAGTTAAAAAATTAAAATCCAACTACCGACTAATCATTAAAATAATCATTGTTGAACGTAATCAACATAAGTCTAGGCAAAATAATACAGAGAGTGGTGTAATGATTTAGCTTCATAAGCAACAACACTGGTGGGCATGTACAGTTTGAGGCCCTGAAGACTTTATTGCAAGGATTGCAAATTCTATTGCAAATATGGTCCTGATTTTTCTTACACCATTAACAGGAAACAAGTTTTCCTCCATATCTGCTGCATTGACCCTAATATGGTTAAAAAAAAATCAATTTACACCTATGCTTTCATGGCAAATTAGTAGAGCAGTACAGGACTGTGGGTCTCCCCTTGGAGAAAAAGAAAAAGAAAAAAAAAGAAAAAGGCGCCCCCAGCTTGTTTCAATTTCTGGATGTCAGTGGGATTATGTAGCTGCAATTTGATGCCATAGACATTCAAAAATATAGGTAAGCTAGCCTAATATTGCTGTCTGGCATACTTTCAAACTGCACACAAATACATAATAAGGGTTGACCTCAAAGGCATTTATTAAGCTGTCTGACTCTAGTTACATAGAAAAAAACTAATATGAAACTGAATGATCATCCTAACCAAATAGCATATATTTAGGCTATTTTACACCACGGCATGCTTTTGATAGCCCACCTCTCACTTTGAATACCTCTGCTAAAGAGAACATCATCATGTAATAAACTCACTGATAATGTGAAAAGGAATACAGTGAAACCCTAATTTTAAAAGAAACAAAAAGATTGGCATTTTCAAAACTTCTTGGATTAGCAAAATGAAATGGCAATGTTCTAAAATCCTAAAAATAAACTGTCGGTAAGAAGCACCAAAACATGCCACCATTTTTTCCCCATAGTCAATGGTGCTTCTTTGACATGTCAAACAAAGGTAGCAGTTTTGTGTGGGAGCCAAAATGTGGGGAATCAAGAAGAACATAATCTGTGCCAACTATATCATAAAGCCCAGATGGAGCTACAGTAAATTAAGAGGAGAGTGAGGTTGGGAGAACGAGTGAAGGGATTGCAGAAAATAAAGCCATGCTTTACAGTCATTAGGGTATGGAAGTGGATTCATAAAGTGGTGGAGGCGTTGCAAATGATTACTGTATAAGGTAGAGTCAAAGAGACATATTAATCAATATGACAGATCTAGGGCATTATATGGTAATGCCAGCCACTGGGATCAGGAGCTGTTGGCTGATCTGTTCCAGTGGCGGATGGAAATGGCACAAACTAAAAGAAGGCAACAGCGTTAATATTCATGCCCAACGTGCTTTCAGGAATCCTGCAAACAGTTGATAAACAAGTCATTTTCTGTGACAACCCCGTTCTCTCCCTCCGAGCACCTTTCCTTTCCTTCCTCAGGGAAAGTCAAGTGAGCGTGACACTCCTCTCCAGCATTGCCCTGTTTCACATTCATCCAGCTCCACACAATCTCACTGGGAACAGCCCAGTATAACCACCGTCTCCTAGAGCTGGAGAGAGCAGCTCCCCCGGAGCAGTTGGATGCTTTGCTGAAGAAAAGCATCAGACTGCTCATAGCTTGCTGAGAAAGGAAAATGTTACCGGGGCTGAACGATGTGTTAAAAAAATCTTGCATGTAATTTTATAGATATTACAATTGTGATATGATTCACTATTTTAGTAGGAATAATCCATTTTGCATTATAATTTTCATTTTCACTGAAAAAGCCATTAAAGTGATGATAGTGTGATTTTTGCGGCGGTCTGTACCAAACTAATGTGTTTTCTTGCATCTGGAAAATACAATTTGTAGGCCATAATACTTTATTTACAACAATGTTTTGTTGCACACTACCTTCATCAAAAAAATGCAGCTACTGCAATCTGGATATTGCACTTGGCCATATTGCAATTTCGACAACATTTTGATTAATTGCTCCGCCCCAAATGTTACTCATTCATGTATGCATTGATTCATTCATTTCTCTACTACCAGTTTTCCTACAGTCCTGTGGATCTGACTCTGTGACCTTTTAGTCACAAGCCCTTGACATACTCTCTGTTACTAATTCAGACATTCATTGTACAAACACACACAAACAAGAGAGGAGACTGTCGGCAACATCCACCCTGCTCAATTCTCTTTCAGCAAGAGAGTGACTCTTTGCTAGCTGCAGGGCTGCTCCTCTGTAGCTGACCCTGGCCTCTGACCCCTTTCTGGAGGAAGCCAAGAAAAAATAACTCCTCCCTACAAGGCTCAACAGAGGATCACAACTTGTCTTATTCACGTAGAAACTCTTTTTGGTGACTTGTCTAGTTGAAATTGCAGCTGAAATGAGCTGTTGATCACAACTTACACAATTACAACTGGATTGTTTGCAAATTAATAAAGCATTAACAACTTGAAGTAGCTGATATTTGCTAACATTATGGAGAAAGATCATTGCTCCAGTTCACTTTGATCATTTCATTTATATTCATTCTCTAGCTTATTACTACACATGAATTGATCAATCACAGCACTCTGGAGTCTGATATTTCTCAAAAATAACTGTTGTAATGAATAAGTGACTGTTGCCATGGACAGTTACTTCAAACTGCTTTGGTTTATCACTCCACACACAAGATCCGCTCCATTCACTACTAATCATAAAGCTAGCCAACACCTGTTGGGATGTTATTGCATGGATAACGCATGGAAAACCATAAGTAAACAACAAGGACAGCAAAGTAAAATAGAACGTGTAGTAGGCTAGTTGAAGTGCATTTATGCATCTAGCTATCCAGGTCAGTGTTGTGGATGCAAACAGAACCTATGGACTATTTATTTCAAAATTAATATTTTGTGTCAGAGTAGTAGTCAGAGTGTAATAAAACCATTGGTCATTAACACTAGAAATGTGTGTATTCAAATGTTTGTTATTAACCAGCAGCTACAATTCCACGCTGCTGTTTCAAGCTTTGGGGTTAGCTAAAGGTTACAATTAACTCAGGTATAATAACTTATAATTTGTCCTATTATTTACTTGTGTGTGTGTGTTGGTGTGTGTTTTGCCCTGTGACCTTGTCTGGCAGGCTGATGATGGGCTCTGGCTCGCCTAGTGACCCAGTATGACCCAGCAGGGCTTGCAGAAAGTAGCGGCTGCTGGCAGCAAGGACGGCCCGGTGGGCGCGCACCTCCCGACCCTCCACCAATACTGTCACGTCACACAGGATGCCCCGCTGCCGCTGTTCCTCCAGGGTCAACAGCACGTTGGCACAGTGCACTTTGGATTCGTACACGTACACGGGCGCTGCCGCCTCGCTGGCCCGCTCCTCACCTGCAGACATCCCTCCCTCTAGCACCCTGTGTGGAGGACAGGAAGGGCATCATGTTAGGCTTATTAGCTTGCATGAGAACACACAGGCCTTTTATCCATATAGCAGTGAGGCGAATATACTGTATATGTATATATATACTGTACACAAGTAAATTTTGCATTAAATGACATATTTTTACATTTTGTCTTGTGTTATGTTTAAAGTGCTTTACAGGAGCAAATTCCTTGTGAGTGCAAACATACTTGAGGCAGCAAACTAATTATGATTCAAGAAAAAAAACACTCTAAGACACTACATACATTTTACTCCAAAAACAAAGTAAGATAAGGTGTGTTGTTTGTAAGATTGGGGTAATTTATACAGTAATCCCTCATCTGAGAAATGACTTTGATGATCAATATTAGGTTGCTTTTAAGGAGCTAAATTATTGGGGTTACAGTTTTTCCTCTCAGTGAAAGGAGACCCAACCTTTAGGAAGTTTCAAATGTGGCTGTCAGCAGAATTTGACAGGAAGCCCACAGGGTCTTTACAGGTTCTTTCAAGTTAATTTGTGCTGCGTCTTCCTATACCTTTAGTGGTGTGTGGATAACTGTGATAGATGGAAGGATACATGTGTTCAGCAGTTACAGTTCCCCCATCTGACAAATCAACTTTGCGTTTACATGTGTGTTGTCTAAAAATATACTTGAAGCTCTCATTGTCACTGAGTGCTGGATACTGCCTGCATACTCCAAATGCTAAATGTTAGCCTCCTGTCATTAAAGTGTACTTCTCCCCAGCTACATTTCTTAAAAATAACCACCTTAATCTACTCACATTGTTAAATAAACAAAATCCAAGTTTGATGAAATATTGAAGATTTTTTTTATTTATTAATTTTTTTTACAGTTGAAAGATATATGTAACATGCGATAGGGAGGAAAAGAAGAAGCTACAGTTTGCCACAATAGTCTAATGTTGCTACATCAAAGAATAAAACAAATGATAACAAACTCAAGCAATCTACTTTCATCTCTGTGTTGGCTGCTGAGTGCAGAACACGCTGGATCTTTCCAGATGTTGATAACAGTAAAAATACAGTTTAAAACAGTAAATTGAGCACAACTATTATCCATGTGCACTTGGTAGTCATATGTGCATTTTATTTTTTTTCATAATATTAGCTGGGGGGAAGTCCAGCTCAATGGCAGGAGGCTAACAGTTAGCATTTGGAGCATCCAGCCAGTATCCAGCACTCAGTAACAATGAGAGGAAGATAGCACCACTACTGTCCTACAGAACAGCTGGGAGGAGAAGGGAAACAAATTTCTTATCAAATTTTCAAAATAGGTGAACTATCCCTTTAAATTCAATTCCAGACAGCACTGAGCAAATGTCTTGAATTTGCTTAGAGACCTGCAGACAGACTGTTTGTTCACAGTAGCTAATGGACATTTGAATGTAAAGCTATAGTCTCTTAGGCAAGGAATCTAAAGAAAGCCCAGCAGTCTTGCACACTGATTCCAGGCTGCTCCATCCAGAGGCTTTTCATTGTGTTTCGTTTCAATGCTGTAGCACATAAAGCCCCAACACAGACAGCTGAGCATGCAGTCTGTCTCATCAGCCCTGGGCTCTGTATGTGTGTGTGTGTGAGTGTGCATGTGTGCGTGCATGTTCACCAGGCGTAGAGGGGGCTGATTTCTGCTGATTCATGGCTTTTGAATAGGCAGAGCCCAGCACTGGGGGCTTGCTGCAGTAGTAAGCTGGCTTTTATCCCTCTAGCCCATGGGCCAATCATCCCAGCATTGTAAATCATGTCCTGCTTCCCCTCAGGAGCACTTAAGACTGAGACCCAACTCCAAACACTTCTTCATGGTATTCACAAATTATTCACTACCACTATGTGATTCTGTTCATATTTTTTGTGCTTCTCCGGTTACTACGGGTGAAAACAGGAACGAAGGGTTCACAAAAAGACCACGGGCCAGACCAGAGTTTGGTACCACTTAAGGTAACGAAGTGTAGTTGAAATTTTTGAAAGGGCATATGTCTTTAGATGATATTTTGGTATGATAACCTTCAGTAAGTGGTAGCTTTTTAAGAGTTTTCTGCTTATGAAGTCAACCACCCATCCCATTTTAGAATTCATTTCTATTGTGTCAAGTCATCAACTGCAATCTTGAATGAGACGAATTTATTCTTATGTATATATATTTTTTCTTTGTTTAACAATTTGAGTGGATTAACACTTCATTTTTCAGAATGTTAGCTGGGGGGAAGTCCACCTCAAAAGCAGGAGGCTCACAGTTAGCATTTGGAGCATCCAGACAGTATCCAGCACTCAGTAACAATAACAGGAGGATGGCATTACTTGTGTTCTACATAACAGAATGGGGGAAAGTGAAATAATATAATTTTTTTCAAAATGGGTGGACTATCCCATTCAAAATCACTAAGGGTGGGCAAGAAATTCTGACTTTAAAGTGCATTGTAAGCAGAAACCAATTCACTGATTACAGTTAACTGGCCAGTCTTTTAATCTGGTAGCACAGTTACTGGATTTAAATGAGCAGAGATGTGTGGTCTATGGGTAGCTTCCTTGTCAATAAAGCATTTTCTTGACTATATTATTGCATTAAAAATGCTGAAATTGTATTGGAAGGTAAAAAACAAAACAAAACACAATACCAGATCCCATCTTTAAATCAGCCATGCTTTTGACACTTGGAGTGATGCCGCTCATTGTTTTGCTCTTTTACCCCTCGACCAACACTAGGTGAATGTCTCAGAAATAGTTGGGGGCCGTTGCCAGTGGTTTCATCATCTTGTCTGCAGCGTGCTTATGGGGGGTGGGGGATGACATGTTTCACCAGTAGACTAGACTGACAGGCAGCTTACTGACATATCCATAATCTACAAACTGTAAAATTACCACCGGGGAAAGCAGAGGAGGGGGAAAGGAGAAACCAAATTATCCTGATTTTGGTCAGAAGATGCATGCATTATATCTGGGTCAGAATAACTTGTTTATCTCATGCTCTTTCATACACAAGATGCCTGGCTTACTCCCATATTAAAAGTTCATTCAATTCAACAAATGTCTGAAATGCCGGGCACAGTGTTACACTTACATTTTAACCAACACTTCCTCTCAGGGCAATTTTACAATGAGTGAACAGTTTGATGACACAAACTGTTAGATGCCACCTTTTTTTTTTTTTTTAAACCTTTATCAATCTAGGGAAAGCTGATGCATAGCTTCATACTCATGTCCCACACATTCCAGAACAACCTTCTTAAATCCTTAAATGGATAGTTTGCCAATTTTGGAAAAAAATGATATTATTTCACTTCCTCCCTTGCTAGTGGTGCTATCTGAGTGCTGGATACTGGCTTAGTGTCCTAACATTGAAGTGGACTTCCCCCCCAGCTATCTTGATGAAAAATAACTGCAAAATAATATCCAAATTTTCAAAATGGGTGAACTAACCCCCTGAAGTTTTTCATGTTTCCTGCATTTCTGTCTGTCAAATAGGATGTTGGTACTTGTCTACTTACAGAGTGAGCACTGGGTGATTTTGGGGGTTGACTTTTGAAGTTACCATCGGTCCTGTGGTACTGTTTTTGACAGCTGGACCAGGAAAGCAATAAGTGCCTCTAAAATGAAGTAATTAACAAGACTTTGGTCAGAATCAGTCATGATTGAAAAAGTTGGGAGTTAGGCTGTATAATGTTACACAGCATGACAGGGAGTGCTGCCTTCCACCCTGAACAGCGCCTGCTCTCAAAATCAGCTTCAACAGGCAAAACCAAAGTTGAACAGAGCAGCAAGCGTTTCCTCACGTCCAAGCGCCACTGCCAGGAATCCCCACAATGCAGCTCTCCGTGGCCGCTCAGCACTTTCTCTTTGTCAGCTAGTTGTTCTGTTAGCCTACATTCAACCCAGCGGCAGCATCAATCAAACACACACATCTAAGGCCACTGAAACCCTTGAGACGACCAGAGACAACGAGCCCAGGTGGCCATGGGCACACCCGCTGTGTGCACATTCACATGTGCTCACACACACACACACACACACACACACACACACACACACATACACAGAGTGCAGCCCAGCAGGCCGAGTAGCTGCATCCAGGAGTAAATTATTCATCACAGGAGCAGCAGAGCCTGAGACCAGTAAGGGATCTTCCCTCCGAGCTGCTGCTACACACAGATATTAATTAACAAACACTAATAATTCACTACTCCCCTCTCAGTGTGTGTGTGTGTATGTGTATGGTCCTGACTACTGCTATGCCCTACTTCCCTCCACCCCTCAGCCTTCTCACTTGCCCTGATTATGTCTTATTTTCAATGCATGTTGTCTGTGGGGTATAGAGGGTAGTGTGTGTGCATGTGTGTGTGGGCCTGCATATATGCAAATGTTATGTGTGTATTTGTGAGAGAAATAGTGGTGAGTTTACCCAGAACATCTGAGAAAAACATTTATTTACTAATCTTTCTCCTTAAATCAAATGTTGCCCATCTTTAGGCCCATTTATTTATGAAGAAAACAGATACTAAAAAAATGTTCTACAAATATTGCTAATCCTACAGTCAAACAGAACACGCAAGATAATTGCTGAGTGTAATGCAAATTTCATGGAAGGAGAAACAGAGAGATGGATGCCACTTTGTTCCAGGCAGCATCAACTGAGACGGAGAGATGTTCAGACCTGATACAGTAAAATGACAAGCAATCAGCCACAAGCAGGACTCTAGCCAGGTGCCTGTAAATTTCTCCAGTTTCTAAAAGCCAGCCTTCCTAAAGATGGTCCCAGTGCTGCTGCTGCCAAGCCGGGCACTAAAAGATTCAGTTGGAATACAGTAGAATAAAAATGTTGATGCATTTTCAACTAAAGGGATAGTTCACTCATTTAAAAAAATTATTTACAAAAATGATATTTCACTTTCTTTGAGTTTGTTTTCTTTACTGAATACATCTATGTATGCTGGAGGGCAAAACTAAACTTAGTTAGACCACATAAAAAATTGTTCTATTGTTGATCATTTTTTTACACCATTTTGGGCAGCTACACATAATCAAACACAAACTGTGCTTATTTAACAGTTTGAGTGGATTAAGGCAGTTATTTCTAAGAATGTTAGCTGGGGGAAAGTCCACCTCAATGGCAGGAGGCAGTTAGCATTTGGAGCATCCAGCCAGTATCCAGCACTCTGACAATGAGAGGAAGATAGCACCACTACTGTCCTACAGGAACAGCTATGGGGGGGAAGTGAAATAATATCAAATTTTTCAAAATGGGGAGACCATCCCTTTAATTTAGTCTCATCAAGACATAAAAAAACAAAACAAAACAAAACAAAAAAAAAACACTAATCTAAAATTGTGGGCACAATAGAAAGAGCAAACCAAAACCACTAATTAGGATGATGAGAACTATAGAAAGCTATCACCAAAACCCTTATTTACAATGTCTGCATAATAGAAAGATGTCACTCAAAATCATGCATCATTACGGCTAAGCTGTCACCCTGAAGCTTTCTCCTGCTTGGTTACTCAAACATCAGCTCTGCTGCTTATTGCTTACAAGTGATCAAACTTGCACAAAGCAACATTTCACCTTGTCTTCTGTCTGAATGCACAGAAACTTCCTTGGACATGGTTCACAACTTAAACGCAGCTAGTGACAGCGCTCAGTCTTGGGTGCATTACCACGGTCCTCCCATGGGAGTTCCTGAAGTCCGGAAATATGCCCATGACATCAGCATCTCCCGCTCGACAATAAGCCTTTGTTGAGAGAGCGGCTCTGGGGAAGCTCTCACTTCCACTGCGGTCATTGAGATCCTGATAAATGTCCTCTGAGGTCATTGCTAACGGTGTTTGTTCAACCCCCAGCCTCCTTCAACCCTGTATAAGTCATCTTGGCATTGTCAAGTGAAATTGGATTTAGTGCAAATGAGACCCCTCCATCCCTCAGGCATGTAGCCAGCTCTCCAGACAGAGTAATCGTATGTCGGGGGGTCACTGGAGATGTGTGTGAAGGGCAAGTGGCTCGGTATAGGAGTGTATACTGCTGGGTGAAGAATTATGACGAGCAAATGGACTGCTAGAGGTTGGAAGATGTAGCATGGCTCTTTAGGAATTAATGGACATTATGGTGGAAAGACATTTACGGGGTGGTTTGAGTGGAGAGGAACAAGGGAGATTTCTGTGTGTGTGTGTGAGAGAGAGTGAGTGAGTGACTGTGTGTGTGTGTGTGTGTGTGTGTGTGTGTTTGACAGCGGATTAAGTTACAATCTATAGATGCAGA